>WOXC01008778.1:0-124712 GCA_011680675.1 Gymnobelideus leadbeateri | reverse complement strand
CATCCCTTCATATTCAACTCATCCTGTGCTTTCTGTCTATGTATACAAATACATACATAAAAATAATACAAATGCCCACACTCACATATATATTTATATATACATACATATGTGTATGTATACATATATATATACATACATACATATATATACACACATACAAACACACACACACATATATATTCCCTTCAGCTGTCCTCATACTGAGAAAAAGTCTTATGAGTTACAGTTATCGTTTATCCATGTAGGAATGTAAGTAGTAGTTCACCTTTAATAAGTTCCTTATGATTTCTTTTTCCTGTTTACCCTGTCATGCTTCTCTTGCTTCTTGTATTTGAAAGTCAAATTTTCTGTTTAGCTCAGGTTTTTTCATCCAAGAATACTTGAAATCCCTCTATTTCATTGAATGACCATATTTTTCCCTGTAGCATTATACTCAGTTTTTCTGGGTAGGTGATTCTTGGCTTTAGTCCTCACCTCTTTGACCTCTGGAATATCATATTCCAAGCCATTCGATCCCTTAATCTATAAGCTGCTAGGTCTTGTGTTATCCTGATTGTGTTTCCACAATACTCAAATTGTTTCTTCCTGACTGCTTGTGATATTTTCTCCTTGACCTGGGAACTCTGGAATTTGGCTATAATATTCCTAAGAGTTTGGGGGATCTTTTTCAAGAGGCAATTGGTGAATTCTTTCAATTTCTATTTTGCCCTCTGGTTCTAGAATATCAGGGCAATTTTGCTTGATAATTTCTTGAAAGATGGTGTCTAGACTCTCTCTTTTTTTTTTTTTTTTGATCATGGCTTTCAGGTAGACCAATAATTTTAGAATTATCTCTCCTATTTTCCAGGTCATTGTTTTTTCCAATGAGGTATTTCACATTACCTTCCATTTTTTCATTTGTTTGGATCTGTTTTATAGTATCTTGACTTCTCATAAATAAAGTCATTAGCTTCCAATTGCTCTAATCTAATTTTGAAGGAGTTATTCTCTTCAGTGAGTTTTTGAAATTCCTTTTCCATCTGGCCAATTTGTCATATAGAGTGGATTCCTGTCAGCCTGCCAGGCTGCCTTCAGCAGGAGATTTGTTTCTCTCTGTCACTTTGTGGGATCTGTAGCTCTATAATTTGTTTAGAGGCATTTTTTACATGTATTGGAGGAGGTGGAAGTGGGAGCTGCTTGGAAGTCCTGTTTCTACTCTGTCATCTTGGCTCTGTCCCCCCGCTCCCAAATATCTAAAATTTTTGAAGGGGAATAGTATAAGGATTGACTTTTTTAATTGATAAAACATTTGATTAAAATTGTATAAGCGTAGGCAGTTTGATTTTGCTCTAGAATATTGGTACTTTGTTCCACCTCTCTTGATATGTGAATAATTATTTGTTTTCTCAGTGGTTAATCAAATTTTTGGGATAATATTCTTTTAATTTTAGAGTCATATTTTAGTGCACTACAAATATAGAGTGATAGAATTCAGGAAATTATAAGTCAAGTTTTCAAAGCTACTTTTTAAATAGTTAAAATGATTAACTGTTTTGTGTTTTTCTTATAATTGAAGTTGATGTGGACCACACCATGTAAAGGAAAATAACTTTGAAATACTTCAGAACTCTGAAGTGATCGGTCATGTACTTGGAAGACAGATGATGAAAAGTGCTTCGTGCCTCTTGGCAGAGAAATTCAGAATGAAACATGCATATTCAGACGTGGTCACATTGTTTTGATTTGTTTTTTTTCTTTGATTATGTTCATTGATTGCTAAGTGGCTGGGGCAGGGGGGGGTGGTAGTTCTTCTGGAAGGGAGTTACTGGGTAGTGACAGAGATTAAAGAAAGAGGAAAGAGAATAATGCCATTAAAATGGAAAATAAAAAAGTTTAGAAGAGAACACTAAAAGGATAGTTTTATTATTACTTTGTTAAATTTAATATATTTAAATAAGCTTGTAGAAGAGGTTAATGGGGCTTATATGCAGTCTTTTTTATGTTTTTTGTATATTGAAATGTTCATGGTTGATTGTTAAATTCACAGTAAAAGAGAAAAAGTTTAAGAGGGCATGAACCAAAGCTTTGTCTTTGTAACCAGTAGTTATGCTGTATGGAGAATTGTTTCAATTTGTTTAAGGTAATGGAAAATTATCTGGCCTCAGACACTTAACACTTACTAGCCATGTGACCTTGGGCAAGTCACTTAACTCCAATTGCCCTGCCTTCTCCCTCCAAAAAGAAAAAAAAAAAGGTAATAGAAAAATTATACTTAGAACATCTTACAAAAGATCTGTATAAATGTATAAATATATGTATAAATATATAAAATAATACTAGGACATTTTGTCAGGTTAATTTATTTATTTGTGAACTTAACTGATACCATATAAAATAAACATTTCCATATATAACCTATATTATTTGTGGATAGAGCGCCAGGCCTGGAGTTAAGAAGATATGAGTTCAAATCCAGCCTCAGACACTCCCTTTGCTTCCTCCCTTCCTCCCTTCCATCCTCCCTTCTTGGCAATGAAGTTGTTACATTCTGTAACAGATTAGTTGTAAGACACATTCTGGTCCTTTTCATTCAGGCTTATAGCTTGTCTTGTCATGTAACCAAAAGTCTTAAAAGCTTTTGTCTCAGAGAGTTACCTCAGCAATTCAGAGAAAAACCCTTAAGCTAGAGAAGTAGCATTCAGTGTTTTAAGCCTTGGTTTAGCAACGTTGCGCTTTATTTCTGATTCGTTTTCTCTCTCTGTTTTGCTCTCCCTTTCTCCCTCCCTTTCCCCTGTCTCTAGCTCTTCCCCTCTCCCTCCTCATTTCAAGTACCCTGACGTGCAAGGGGGCATTTCTCCTTTTTTCCCTAAACATGTCTATTCTTGATCCAAGTCACCTTAGACAGGTTCACTGTACTTTTGCCTGAAGGGCTGACATTTTATTTCTTTCAAGCGTACTCAGTCCAGTTTCCCTGACAGTGTTCCCTTGGGGTACCACTGTTTATAGAATTTATTCTTCCTTTAGCTAGACAAATAGGTAGAAAAAGAAAGCAGCCATGCTATTCTGCAGTCAGTAGACAGACACAGTCTTGTCTATCACTGTTATATCACTGTCCCATGATAGCAATAACCTGTGGGATGTATCTCTACATTACTGTTAGTTCCATTTTAGTAAACCTGTTTCTATGAAAAACTATGTTGTACAGAGAATGAGGTCACCTGGATCGCTGTCCTCAAGTGGCTTACAATCTTGTAGCTAAGTATACCTTTATATATGTATGGAATTTCTAATATTTCAAATAATTTTCACTTCTTTTCTCACACTTTAAAATTGCAAAGGATATAAACCCCTTGATAAAGATACTGAGATACAGAGATACAATAACCCCAGCAACTAAGAAAATATGTTTCAAAATGATCTGAAATAGTCCATATATAAAACTATAGATTCCAGATTATAAGATTCTTGAAGGCAGGAACTACTCTGGGTCCTCTTGGCCTGTAGTAGTGGCCTAATAGCTTCTTTATATATAAATCAGTGAACGAAGGGATTATGCTAAATTTTGCCTTGAACTTTTCATTGAGTCAAATGAAATATATCATTCCAGAGTATTTGTATTTTCTTTCCCTCCATTAAAAGGCAGCTGATATTCAGGTACTTAAAATAGTATAGATGGAGAATATTAATGCTTGTGAGTATTATGTTCTCACTATTAGAAATTTTTTTATATGACAGAGGCTAGCGAATGGATAGATAGCATATTATCGCAAGAGGCTTATATCTGAATATTCAATAGTAAGTGAAATTATAGAAAATAATATAACTAATATACCTTACAGTTGTTTTCTGCTTGCATTATACCTGACAGGATAGTTTGAAGTTCTTTGTACTCTTAGAGCAATTTTGTTTCAGAAACTTTGCTTCACAAATTCAGAGACAAAACCAAACTCTTGAGCAGGTGTCAGGGATGTGAGTTTGACTTCCTATAACTTCTGGCCACTTACTAGGTAGGAGACCCAGATTCCCAGTCCATTTCTAATATAAAGTTCTTTGTATTACTGGGCAAATGACTTCACCTCCTGTAGCTTCAGTCCTCTCATGTGTAAATTTAAAGTTGGACTAGTCAGTCTAACAGTCTGCTCTTTTTAATTAGTTAGAAGTAATAGCAACACTGATTTTTGGCTTAGCCTAAGGATAAGCTACTAAAAAAAAAAAATGTCATCCCAAGAGTGGAATAGGTAGCACTGGAATCTATGATATGACACATCTTACTGGAGAAGCTGAGGCTTGTGGATCTTTTGAGTTTGAGAATTCTGAGTCATGTGACTAAAGCCAATCAGATATCTACAGTAAATGTGACACTAATATAGTGAGCCCCCCAAATAAGAGGGAAGCACCAGACTCCCTAAGGAGGGGCAAAAAAGCCCAGGTCAGACATGGATTCATGTCAAAGCTTCTGTGCCAATCAGAATTGGACTGGTGAGTGGCCACTGCATTTCTGGCCTTGGTCAGATAGAGAGACCTATTCTCAAAAGCCAAGTAACTAAGCAAATATGAAATGGAGGTCAGATGATCATTATCAACCATATACCCAGAATCACTAATAAAAGGAAAAATGCAAGTCAAAACAACTCTGGTTTTACCTTGTACCCAACAAAATGGAAAAGATAACAGAAGATCAGGCAATGGTATTGGATGGGGCAGATTTACTAAAACATTGTGGAGCTAAGAATTGGTCCAGCCATTCTTGAGAACAATTTGAAATTGTGCTAAAAAAGAGTGACTACAATGATCATAGTTGGGAATTACAGGTCATAAGCCCAACTAGACATTTTCTCTGTTTCTCATTACTTCTCAGACCTCTTCAGTATAGAAGTTATGTACCAAAGATGAAACAACTTAAGCAGTTTCCATAGTCTAGGACACCAGGAACTCAAAAGGTTTACGAAAAACAAACCAAACAAAATACATGAAACCTTGAGCTACCCCTCCCATGAGCACATTCAGTATTCTTTCCACTATTGCCATTCATGCTACTGGAACCAATGTACTTGCAACAAAACTCAGCCCTACACTCTGATCCCTCACCCCTCTTTTCATTTTCTTAAGATCTGGGCTTCTGCCTGCAGAAGTGTCCAAAAACCTCAGTAACCTGTGCTGCAAAGTTCTCTGTAGGAGAGCAGAAGAGCTGAGGGAATAGAACTCAGCCCCACAATTTGACATCCCTTGCCTGCTTCTGCTGAGCATCAGAAATCCAAATGCCAATGACAGTAATGAATTTCTGGCTACAAAAGCACCGGAGCAAGGGAGCAAACAGAAGGTCAGGGTGAGACATTTTTCCAGCCAAGACAACTTAGGAGTTCACCAGGAGAGGGCTGTGACATGGTGTTGGGGGTCAACCTAGAGCTCACACAGCAGGAGCAACAACAGTATGCTTTGGATTGTATTTGGATTATATAGTCAACAGCAACTTTGGGAACTCTCAGCTCAGAGACAGTAAGGGGATCAGACAAATGGTCAGAAAAAGATTGCAGGGTACCCTCTGCTGGCACTGTGTTTAGGACTAGCTGCTGTTTAGCAGTTCTGTTATCCATATGCAGTGCTGGGTTGCAGTTCCAGGACGAAGAAGAGTGATTCAGGAGTCCCTGACTGTAGTTCCAAGGCAGAGGAGCACTAGCACTTGTAGCTGTAGGAGAGCAGGGAACCTGATTACAGTTCCAAGGCCAAGAGGAGCACTATCACTTGTGGCTGCATGGGAGCAGGTGCCTTTCCTGGGTAAAAACCAGAGTATATACCAGGAGAGTGGTGGCCACACCTCTCCCCAGATTACATCACCTTGGAAGTCCTGAAAACTTGCAAACTCCAAAAATTAGCTCAGAAAACACTAGGAAAAAAAGCCCGAAGCTTGGGACATTGCCTCTCCTACTTTGCATGAGCAAGAGACAACTTTAATATACAATTCAAAGACAAGAAATAGTGTGGAAAAATGAGCAAACAACAACAAAAGAACTTGATCATAAAAAGTTACTTCCCTCCTGTGGCAGGGAAGAAACAAACACAAGAGGCAGATCCAAGATGGTGTAGTAAAGGCAGGGATTCCCCTGAGTTCTCCCACATACCACTCCAAATACTTTTAAATAATGATGCTAATCAAATTCTAGAGCAACAGAACCCACAAAATGACAGTGAAAAAATTTTCCAGCCCAAGACAGTCTGGAATGTTGACAGGAAAGGTCTATTGCACCAGGATGAGAGAGTAGTGCAGTCCAGCAGCCATGAAAACACAGACCAGGCCTCAGTAAACCAGGAACAGGACTCAGGGTGACTTAAAAGATCCCCAGGAAAGGTCTATTGAATCTCAGTGAGAGTAGAGCATAGTCCCTTGAAGGGTGTGCCAGCACAGCTCTGGCCCCGAAGACCAGAAGCACACTTTGGGAGCCACTGAATCAGCAGGAGCAGCAGCTGCTTCTGAAGCTCTCACCTCACAAGTGGTAAGGGGGTGTAGCGGCAAGCACCCAACATCCCCAGGGTGACTGCCAACACAGGTTCTTAGATCTGCTTTTCTAAAGGAAAGTAACTCAAAATGGGTTAACATGCTTACTTTAATCAATCAAACATATATCATTTACCTAGTTCAAGGGAAAAAGGTCAGCACCCCGAACTTCAAAGTATACAGACAGAACTTACAACACAGAGAAACAAACAGATCAAGCAGACAGGCTTCCAAACTGCCCAACCATTACATCAATACCAAATCACAGTTACCAGAGAGGGAAGCATCAACATCTGGGTTTTCAAAGCCAGGGGGCTCTCAACAGCTGCCCAGAGTCTCATCTGGTCAAATCACACAACACTCCTCAAAGTGAGCCCCAAAGCAAAGCCTCACCTCAGGGATTATATAGTCTTCTCCTGGGTCAGAGAATGTAACCACCCTCTTGACTCACTGCCCAATCACACAGCATCTAGGTGTGGGCAATTCCTAAAAACCAAGCCTCCTGCCACAGGCTCCATGTGATCACATTCAGCCTATTAGGAGGCAGAGTATATATTCAAATCAAGGAAGGTTCTCAGAGTCTCTTAAGCCCATCAAAGGACCTAGGGGCAGGGAAGATCTTTAAATTTGCATTTCCATTACAGGGGGTTGAACAACTGGTCAGAAAGGAGATTACCAGGCTCTCTTTGCTAGCACTGAGGCAGGACTCTGTTGCTTTGCCCATACTTGGATCCAGGTCATAGTCCTAGGTGGCAGTCCTGGGGTGAGGAGGAACACTGGCATAGCAGAGCTAGCAGCAGAAGTGGAAGGAGGACCCTTGTCATAATTCCAGGGCAGAAAAGAGTCCTTGTGATCATTCACAGACCACAGCACAGGCCAGAAAAGGAGTAAAAACTTCTTCTTAGATCATACTACCTTGGAAGAACTGAAAACTTACAGGTCCCTTGGAGTATTTCTGAAAACAGCTGCATAAAATTCCTGAAGTTTGGGACAATGAGCCCTCCACCCTGGAAGCAGAGCCCTACTTTAACAAAGAGTTAAAAATGAAGCATTAGTCTGGGAATATGAGCAAACAACAGAAAAAATTCTAACCATAGAAAGTTACTATGGTGACAATGAAGATCAAAACACACACCCAGAAGAAACTATCAAAGTCAAAGTTTCTACATCCAAAGCCTCCCCCTCCCCCCCCCCAAAAATGAATTAGTCTCATGCCATGGAAGAGCTCAAAAAGGTTTTGAAAATCAAGTAAGAGAGGTAGAGGAAAAAGTGGGAAGAAAAATGAGAGTAATACAAGAAAATCATGAAAAATTAGTCTACAGCTTGGTAAAAGAGAGAGAGAGAGACATACACAAACAAATACTGAGGAAAATAACACCTTAAAAAGCAGACTAGGCCAAATGACAAAAGGTATAAAAGCCAATGAGAAGAATGCTTTAAAAGCAGAATTCTCCAATTAGAAAAAGAGGCACAAAAATTCACTGAAGAAAAAACAAAAACCTTAAAAAATAGAATTCACCAAATGGAAAAGGATGTACAAAAGCTCACTGTAGAAAATAGTTACTTAAAAAGTAGAATTGACCAAATGGAAACTAATGACTATATGATAAATCATGGAACAATAAAACAAAAGCAAAAGAATGAAAAAAATAGAGCCAAGATGGAAGAATAAAGACAGGGACTCATTTGAACTCTACCCCAAATCCTTTCAAATAGCAGTAAAAAATGACTCAAAACAAAATCTGGAGCTGTAGAATGCACAAAAAGAGAGAATGAAACAAATTTCCAGGCCAAGACAACCTGAAAGTTCACAGGAAAGATATGTTGTGCCAGGCTGGGAGAGGAATATAGGCCAGTGCAAGCCACACCAGCACTGACTGGGCCCCAACAAGCCCAGAGCATGCTTCAGGGGACTGAATCACAGGCAGTTGTGGTGGTTTCCAGACTTCTCAACCCACAGAGGCCAAAGACAGCTTAAAAGGTCAGTAGGAAAGGTCTGTTGGACCTGGATGAGAGAGGAATGACGTCTAGCCCTACCCCTAGCACAGACCTGGGGTGGTGGCAGTGGCTGTTTCCAGAGCTCTCATCCCATGGATGGTAACGGGATCAAACAGCTGTTCAGAAGGAGATTGTAGGGGTCTCTTTGCTGTTACTGAGGCAGCATTCTGTTGCTTTACCCATACTGGGATCTGGGTCACAGACCTGGGTGGCACTCCAGGGGTGAGGAGAAGCACTGGCATTGCAAAGCTTGTGACAGCAGTAGAGAGTGAGTCCACCTCCCAGTTCCAGGACAAAAAAGAGTGCTTGTGATCACTCACAGATCAGAACACAGGTCAGGAGAGGAGTAAACATCTCTCCTTAGATCATACCACTTTGGAAGAACTGAAAACTTACAGGTCCCTAGAAGTAGTTGTGAAAAAAGCTGGACAAAACCCCTGAAGCTTGGGACAGTACGCTTTCTACCCTGGAAGCAGAACCCTTCCTTAACAAAGAGTTAAAAAGTCAAATAATTGGCTAGGAACAGTGGGGAAAAAACCTCAGATTGCAGAAACTTACTTTGGTAACAAGGAAGATCATAATATATGCTCAGAAGATAAGAAAGTCAAAGCTCCTACATCCAAAGCCTCCAAGAAAAATATGAATTGGTCTCAAGCCATGGAAGAGCTCAAAAAGGATTTTGAAAATCAGATAAGAGAAATGGAGGAAGAACTGGGAAGTAAAATGAGAGTGATGCAAGAAAATAACGAAAAAATGAGTCAACAGCTTATTAAAGGAAACCCCCCCCAAAATACTAAAGAAAATAACACCTTAAAAATAGACTAAACCAAGTGCAAAAGGCCAAAAAGCAAGTGAGGAGAATGCCTGAAAAAGAAAAATTGGCCTTGTGGAAAAGGAGGTCCAAAAGCTCACTAAAGAAAATAATACCTTAAAAATTAGAATGGAGCAAGTGGAAGCTAAAGACTCTATGAGAAATTAAGAAATTATAAAAGAACATCAAAAGAATGAAAAAAAAATAGGAGACAATGTGAAATATTTCATTGGAAAAACAACTGACCTGGATAATAGATCCAGAGAGATAATTTAAAAATTATCTGATCACCTGAAAGCCATGATCAAAAAAGACCCTTGACATCTGCAGCAGCAAGCACCCCAATATCCCCAGGGTGACTGCCAACACAGGTTCTTAGATCTGCTTTTGTAAAGGAAAGCAACTCAAAATGGGTTAACAAGCTTACTTTAATCAAACAAACACACATTACCTAGTTCAGGGGAAAAAGGTCAGCACCCCGAACTTCAGAGTTACAGAACTTACAGATCAAACAGACAGGCTTCCAAACTGTCCAACCATTATATCAATACCAAATCACAGTTACCAGAGAGGGAAGCATCAACATCTGGGTTTTCAAAGCCGGGGGGCTCTCAACAACGGCTTCCCAGAGTCTCATCTGGTCAAATCACACAACACTTCTCAAAGTGAGCCCCAAAGCAAAGCCTCTCCTCAGGGCTTATATAGCCTTCTCTTGGCTCAGAGAATGTAACAACCTTCTGGACCCACTGCCCAATCACAAAGTATCAAGGTGTGGGCTTTCCTGAAAAACAAGCCTCCCACCACAGGCTCCAGGTGCACTTAAGCTAGGGGCAGGGAAGATCTTTAAATCTGCATTTCCATTACATTCGGCCCCAAGATCTTTCATGCCCATAGCATACGCAATTTACATTTGAATTAGCACTAAACATCTCTTAGGTCACATTTTCAAGGTACATCTAAAGTTACCAAAGTGGCCACTGCATCTTAAACAAAGTACATTGCATTTTCACATCAATTCACAAAATACAAAGCACTATCACATAAAGTTCTCCTGGGAGGAGGGGGGTGTCCTTCCCACAACACTGCTCCAGCCCCTGCTTCCAAGTCCAGAGAGGGAGCTGGGCAACAAAACCAAAGGTGGGGTCCTTGGGGTCCATGGCACTTCACCCCACCCATCAGTCACAAGTCCATCCCCCCTGGGTCCCAAACTGTGGGATGCAGCAAGGAAACACATTCAGTGCCCCTGCTTTGCCACACAGTCCTTATCTTGTCCTGTGGCTGAACTCCAAACTCCTGGGTTCCTTCTCCTCCAGCAGAAGGCAGCAGCTCCAGGCTTCTCCACAGGTCTCCATGCAGGCAGCTCACCATTCCTGCTCTCAGCTCAGTGAAGTCAGCATGCAGGTCTTTCTCTCCTGCTCCATGGCTCCACAGAATCACAGCTACCACAACTGGGAAACAAACAATTATCCCAGCCCCCATACTTTCCTTTTACTCAGCAGATCCCATCCCTCGTCGCCATTTTGTAGCAGCAAGCACCCCAATATCCCCAGGGTGACTGCCAACACAGGTTCTTAGATCTGCTTTTCAAAAGGAAAGCAACTCAAAATGGGTTAACAAGCTTACTTTAATCAAACAAACATACATTACCTAGTTCAGGGGAAAAAGGTCAGCACCCCGAACTTCAGAGTTACAGAACTTACAGATCAAACAGACAGGCTTCCAAACTGTCCAACCATTATATCAATACCAAATCACAGTTACCAGAGAGGGAAGCATCAACATCTGGGTTTTCAAAGCCGGGGGGCTCTCAACAACGGCTTCCCAGAGTCTCATCTGGTCAAATCACACAACACTTCTCAAAGTGAGCCCCAAAGCAAAGCCTCTCCTAAGGGTTTATATAGCCTTCTCTTGGCTCAGAGAATGTAACAACCTCCTTGACCCACTA
Organism: Gymnobelideus leadbeateri; assembly: GCA_011680675.1. NCBI lineage: Eukaryota > Metazoa > Chordata > Mammalia > Diprotodontia > Petauridae > Gymnobelideus > Gymnobelideus leadbeateri. Next base: position 113,483 of record WOXC01008778.1, on the reverse strand, counting down.
CCCAATCACAAAGTATCAAGGTGTGGGCTTTCCTGAAAAACAAGCCTCCCACCACAGTCTCCAGGTGCACTTAAGCTAGGGGCAGGGAAGATCTTTAAATCTGCATTTCCATTACAACATCACCTTTCAAGAAATTATCAATGAAAATGGCCCTGATATTCTAGAATCAGAGGATAAAACAGAAATTGAAAGACCTACCAGTCACCTCCTGAAAGAGATCACAAAATGAAAACTACTGGGGATATCATAACCAAATTTCAGAGCTCCCAGATCAAGGAGAAAATATTGCAAGTATCCAGAAAGAAACAATTCAAGTATCATGGAGCCACAGTCAGGATAACACAAGATTTAGCAGCTTCTACATACATGGATCAAATGGGTTGGAATATGATATTCCAGAGGCCAAAGGAGCTAGGATTACAACCAGGAATGACCTAGCAAAACTGAGCATAATAATTCTCCAGGGAAAACATGAATATTCCATGAAATAGAGGACTTTCAAGCAATCTTGATGAAAAGACTAGAGCTGAATAGAAAATTTCACTTTCAAATATAAGACTCATGAGAAGCATAAAATGTTAAATAAGAAAGGGAAACCATAAGGGACTTAATAAGGTTAAAATATTTGCATTCCTATATGGAAAGATGATACTTGTAACTCTTAGGAGCTAATTATTAGGGTAATTAGAAGGAGTATATATAGACAGAGGACATAGGTGTGAGTTGAATAAGAAGGGATAAAATCTAAAAAAAAAATTCTAAAAATCTTAAAAAAATAAAATTAAGGGGTGGCTAGGTGGCGCAGTGAATAGAGCACTGGCCTTGGGAGTCAGGAAGACCTGAGTTAAAATCCAGCCTCAGGCACTTGACATACTTACTAGCTGTGTGACTTTGGGCAAGTCACTTAACCCTCAGGGACTTACAATGAAAAATGCTCTCTGTTCCCAGAGAAAGAACGGATGGTGTCTGAATACAGACTGAAGCGTGTGTTTTTTACTTTCTTTACTTTTCTTGAGGGTTTTGTGTGTGTGTGTGTGTGTGTGTGTGTGTTTTCTTTCACAATATAACTATTATGGAAATATTTTATATGACTACTAATGTATAACATATTTATCTGTTTGCCTTCTCAGTGGGGGTGGGGGAGGGAAGGAGGGAGAGAATTTGGAGCTCAAAATTTTAAAAACAAATGTTAAAATTATTTTTACATGTAAGTGGGGAAAAAAACCCTAAATAAAAATAATAATTAAAAAAAAAAACAAGCTCAAACACAGAAGATAACAATATGAAAACAGCAACAAGCACAACCTCAAAAGAAAAAATGCCAACTGGTCACAAGGCCAACAAGAATTCCTGAAAGAGTTAAAGAAAAAGATAAGCATGGTAGATGAAAACTTTGGGTCTGAAGAAAGGAGAGCGATGCAAGAAAACTATAAAGAGATCAGCTTGGCAAAACCAAGTGCAAAAATAGCACATTAGAGACAAAATTGGTAAAATAAATTAAAAAAACAGAACTGGTAAAAGATTCACAAAAATTCACTGAAGAAACTCCTTTAAAAACACAATAGGTCAAATGGAGAACTTCTTTTTTGTCCTTAAGTGGAAAAAGGACTGATGATTGCCTTGGGATGCAATGGGAAGCCGGGCCTTTTTAAGCTGAGGTCCTTCCTAGTCCTCAGTTTGTCTGAGGCAGCATCCCTTCAGTGATTAAGGACTAGGGAAGAATTGAGACAAAAGAAAAGGGGAAGACCCTTCGAGAGTTTCTGGCCTAAACAGAAATTGCTCTTTCTATTCATGCTGAGCTGTCAAAACCGAAGCAGTAAGCAAGAGAGGCTTGGGCTGGGACCTGTTATTAGTCAATCAATGAAAACCAGAGTAATTTGAGTTTAAAGGCCTAGTCAGGTAGCTCCATTTGAATCACTGTGGATTTTTTCAAAGCTAGTTTTTTTCCAAAGCTATATTTCAAGAAATCACAAATGAAAACTATATGAGACAAAGAGCTAATTATCCCAGTTTTTTGAAAAAAAATAAATAGGGGAAAAATTTAGCCCCTAAACCCCAAAATACCTTGCAAAGCATAAGCAATCACAAATTATGTTCCTTTTTTTATCATCTTTGCCAGTGTGATAGGTGTGAGGTGATACCTTAACATTTTAATTTTCATTTCTCTAATTATTAGTGATTTTTTTCATAAACTAGAGATAGCTTGAATTTCTTCCTCTGAAACATATCCATGTACATCCTTGACCATTTTTCATTAATTCTCTATATATGTTAGAAATGAGGCCTTTATCAGAGAAACTTGCTCTAAAGATTCTCCCTTCCCCCATTTCTTGCTTCTCTTTTAATTTTACCTAAATTGATTTTGCTTGTGTATAAGCTTTTTAATTTTATGTAATAAAAATTGTTCACTTTTTCTTTGGTGAATCTGTCTCTGGTTTTATTATATACTCTTCCCCTTTGTTTAGATCTGCCCTTCTGTTTTGTTTATGACATCACCATTTATGACATCACCATCTAAATCATGTACTGACTTAGACTTTGTCTTGGTATACAGGGTGAGAGATCTTGATCTATGCCTAGTTTCTTCTAGACTGGTTTCCAGTTTTTCCATGGAGCTTTGGCAGATAGTGAATTCTTGCTCCAGTAGTTGGGATTTTTGTGTTTATCAGACACTAGATTGCTATACTTATTTGCTCTGTATATTGTGAATCAGTTCTGTTCCACTTTTTTGTTTCATACAAATATCAAATTATTTTGATGATTATAACTTTGTAGTACAGTTTAAGAAGATCTGATACTACTGGACTTGTTTCCTCCCCACTTTTTTTTTCCCCATTATTTCCCTTCTGTTTCTTCAGATGAATTTTGTTAACATTTTTACCCTAATTCTATAAAGTAATCCTTTGCTAATTTGGTTGTAATGGAACTGAACAAATAAATTAATTTCGATATCATCATTTTTATTATACAAGTTTTGCCTGTTCATGAGCAATTAGTATTTCTCCAACTATTTAGATACATATTTGTGAAGAATATTTTGCAATTGTGTTCATGTAATTCCTATGTGTGCCTTGAAAGTAGAGTCCTAAGCAATTTATACCATCTGTAATTATTTTGAATGAAATTTCTCTTTCTGCTGAGTTTTATTGGTAATATACAGAAATGCTGATGATTTGTATGGGTTTATTTTATATTCTGCAGCTTTTCTGAAGTTGTTAATTGTTTCAATTAGTTTTTTAGTTGACTTTGTAGGATTCTTTGCCTTATCTGTTTGAGATTTTGCACAAATTGACAGTGCTAAAGAGGTGAGAACTTTGGTGGTGAGAACATTCTTTTCTGCTTTAGTAGTTATGGCCACTGAGGTGACAGGGGCTGCAGTACCTATAGGAGTAGTTGCCAAGTAAGACCTCTACAGTGATTCATTCTCTGGATGATAGCAGCAGGGACTTGATTTGTAGCAAAGTCTGCTCTTACGGGGTCCCAGGATCTCTTGGTCTCCAGGTCTTTCTCTCAGGGTTTGAGGAGGGATATGAAGATGGGTTGACTTTCCTGGCACATGCTGACTTCTTTCTCTTCCTCATGGTGCTTTGTTGCTTCAGTTAGGCTGGATTTTTTGTTCTGTGAGTGACATTTGATTGGTAGTTGGTGGGGATGGTAGACTCCTTTTTCCATGACCTTTGCTTCCCTGGGGTCTGTATGTATGATAGCTGCTTGGGATGCAGGCAGGGCCATTGGTCTGGAAAGCTCTTCATTTCTTGGATATCTTGAGCTTTTCTATCTGTTCATGGCATAATTTGGTAGTGAAATGGGGAGAGAGTGGAGACTGGAGTACTGGTTACTTATCCCATGAAAGCTAAGCACATATTTATCAAAGGATTCATTGGTCTAATACAGAAATCCCATGGTCATATTTTGACTAAAATAATTCTTTTAGAAGAGAAAGGTTTTCTTTTCTTTTTTCTTTAGCATTTGATTTTTATATGTAAAAAACAATTTTAACTTTCTTTTTTAAAACTTTGAGTTCCAGATTCTCTCCTTCCTTTCTACCTCCCCTCATTAAGAAGGCGATCAATTCAATATAGGTTATGCATGTATAGTCATGCAAAACATATCCATAATAGTCATGTTGTGAAAAAAATACACAAGAAAAAACCTCAAGAAAAATAAAGTAAAAAAAGTATGCTTCAGTCTGTATTCAGACATCATCAGTTTGTTCTCTGGGGATGGAGAACATTTTTCATCATAAGTACTTAAGAGTTGTCTTGGATCATTGTATTGCTGAGAATAGTTAAGTCATTCACAGCTGATCATCTTACAATATTGCTATTACTTTGTACACATTAAGTTTCACTTAGCCTCAGCCCATACAGCATTTTGCAGGTTTTTCTGAGAGCATTTTGCTCATCATTTCTTTTTGTTAACAAATGCTTTATTAACTTCTGGTTTACATCATTCATTTCCACGAGATTTTGAGTTACATTTTTTCCCCATTTTTCCCCTACCCACCACCCCAGAATAGCAGGCCCACAAGATATCCCCTCATCCAATCTGCTCTCTCCCATATCTTCCTCCATACCCCCTTCAACTTTACCATTAGGGCAAGGTGAATCTCTGTGCCCCAGTGCCTGCACATCTTATCTCCCAATTACATGCATAGCAGTATTAATAATAGTATTTCTATATATCTGAAATATTTAATTTTAAAACTTCGAATTTCAGATCCATTCCCTTCCTCCCTTGTCACCCACTCCCTCTGGGAAGATAAGCAATTGAGTATGTGTTGTACATGTATAGCTATGCAAAACATTACCATAGTAGATATATTGTAAAAGGCTGTTTATATTTCCCTCCCACATGTTCCATTCCCTACTTTGACCCTGTCCCTCTTTGAAAGTGGGTACTTCCAATATCCCCTCCCCCCAGAATGCCCTCCCCTCCATCATCTCCATTCTCATCCCCCTTCCCCCTACTCTCCTGCAGGGTGAGATATCCCATTTAGTATGTATGTCATTCTCTCCCTGAGCCAAATTCAATGGGAATATGGTTTTGCCTTTTTGCCTTCCTGTTCTTCCCCTCCCCTGCAACCACTTCCCCTTGATTCTTCTACATGAGATAGTTTACTATCTATCTATTTATTTACTATAGTATTTACTATATTTACTATCTATCCCTGTCTCTCCCCATCTCCTCTTGCCACTTTCCCCTCTCACCTCTTAACTTCACCCCTTAAGTATCATCCCTTTCCACCAGATTCAACCTGTGCCCTCTCTCCATGTATACCTGTAAACATATATACACACATTCACATCTGTATTCATATGCCCATATACCCTTCTTCAATTATTTTCATACTGAGAAAGGTTTCATCAGTCATAGTTCTTGTTTTTCCATGTAGGAATGTAAATAGGTCAACTTTGATAAGTTCCTTTTGATTTCTTTTCCCTGATTACCTTCTCAAGCATCTCTTGCTTCTTGTGTCTGAATGTTAAATTTTCTATTCGACTCTGGTTTTTTCCTCAGGAATGCTTGAAAGTCCTTTATTCCACTGAATGATTATATTTTCCCCTGAAACAAAATACTCAGTTTTGCCGGGTAGGTGATTCTTGCTTTTAATCCCAGCTCTTTTGTCCTCTGGAATATCATATTCCATGCCCTTCGATCCCTCAGTGTAGAAGCTGCCAGGTCCTGGGCTATTCTGATTGTGTTTCCACAATATTGAAATTGTTTCCTCCTGGCTGCTTGTAGTATTTTCTCCTTGATTTTGGAGTTCTGGAACCTGGCTATAATATTCCTGGGAGTTTTCTTTTTGGGATCTTTTTCAGGAGGTGATCTGTGGATTCTTTCAACCTCTATTTCCCCCTCTGGTTCTAAAACATCAGGGCAGTTTTCCTTGAGAATTTCTTGAAGGATGATTTCTAGATTCTTTTTTTGATCATGGTTTTCAGGTAGTCCAATAATTTTTAGATTGTCTCTCCTGCCATGGTTCCTCAGCCACTTCTTGCCCCCAGGGGAAGAAGCCAAGGGGTTCCCCAAATACTGGTGCCAAAGTCCATAGGGCACTAACCTCTCACTTTGTCCTAGGTGTGTCTGTGTTGATAATTCTGGAATCACCACAGCTGCTGGTGTTCTGGGGTCCCTCCAGCCAGCTGCTGGCTTGGCTGCCCTGGGGCTAAAAACGCAGGTTGCGTGGGCCTGGGCTCAGCTCCGGGAGCACTGTGCTGGCTGCTCCCTGCAGGGCTGCTGGGGTGTCCTCAGCAGGAGGTTAGCTTCTCTGTGGCGTTCTGTGGGTGCTGGAGCTCCAGAAGTTGTTCAGAGTCCCCTTTTACTTGATTTTGAAGTGGTTTGGGAGAGAGCACCTTGGAAGTGCTGTTTCTACTCTGCCATCTTGGCTCTGCCTCGCTCATCATTTATTATAGTATAATAGTATTCCATTATAATCACATACCACAACTTGTTCAGCCATTCCCCAATTGATGGGCCTCCCCTTAGCTTCTAAGAAAAAAGCTGCTAAAACATTTTTGTACATCTAGGGTCTTTTCCTTTTTGTTTTTTAAATCTCTCTTGGGGTACCCACCTAATGATTATATTACCAGGTCAAAGGGTTTTTATAGCCCTTTAGACATAGTTCCAAATTGTTCTACAGAATGGTTGAATCAGGTCACAACTCTACCAACAGTGCATCAGTGACTCATTTTTCCCACATCCCCTCCAACATCTGTCCTATTCTGAGGTAATTTGCATTTCTTCAATCATCAGTGAGTTAGAGCATTTTTCATATGGCTATAGATAGCTTTGATTACTTCATCTGAAAATTGATATCTTTTGATCATTTATCAATTGGGGATGGCTCTTATTTTTATAAATTTAAACAGTTCTCTGTATATTTGAAAAATGATGCCTTTATCAGAGAAACTTGCTTCAAAATTTTTTTCATAGTTACTATTGCTGACTGTATTTCACTCTATCCTCTTCTCCCCACCCTGGTTATTCTGTTCTTTCTTCTTTCATTGAGTCTCTCCTCAAAAGTGTTTTGCTTCTGATATCACCTCCCCCAGCCTGCCTTCCATTTTTTCAACCCACCTTAACCTCCCCCCCCCCTTCCCCCCACCTTATCTCTTTCCCCTCCTACTTTCCTGTGGGGTAAGATAGATTTCCATACTCAGTTGAGTGTGTATGTTATTCCCTCTTGAGCCAGTTCTCATGAGAGTAAGGTTTACTCATTCCCCTTAACCTCCCCACTTTTTCCCTCCACCGTAAAAACTTTTTCTGAGAGAAAGAGTTTTCTTATTTACACTGAATCTTTTATGGATCTAATTTTTTCACCTGTTCTAGCACTAATTAGGTTTATTGTTGTTATTTTCGACACTATTCTAAGAATATTTCCAGAAATGGTTTTCACTTTTTATGACCTTTATCTTTATTACTTGCTGTTTTTTGCTTCAGGAAATACCTTTGCATAATAGCTCTATTCTATTATTAGACACAAGTTTAGTATTTGTGAAGCTGTCACAAGGCAAAGCAAATCAGATGAAAGAAAACTTGAATATAGATGACTTGAACTAAGCTATTTATTATACCTTTTTCACAGCACTGAGAACCTAAAGAAACAAAGTCCTTTTAGCTTACACTCCTTAGGCACAAATTCCTTAGCTGAGATTTCAAATGTCAGAGTAATAGTTTCCTTTGGTTTATTAGAACTCATGTTTGTGTTCAAGGAAATATTCTAAAAATGAGAAAGATTATAGCTTAGTAGTTTTAAGCAAGAAGAATTAAAAAGATTGACAGTATATAATAGAGAGAGGTATTTTGTTATTGGTTACAAATCACAGTTATCTCTACTAAAATCTGTTCTCCTTAGAATTAGTACTTTATGAGTCGTAAACATTCAAGTTGCTTATTGTTGAGTTGCCTATAATAGCTTAAATTAGAGATCATTTAAATTGTCTCCTAAATGTCTCCTGTGTCAAATTACTAAGTCATACCAGTGAAATTTAAAAAGGTAATAACTTGCCAATGATCCCTAAATCAACTTTAAGCCATTATACTTTAGACAATTAGGGACTGAGAGAAAAGAGACTAAAATGTGGACTGGAGAATTAAGAGGGTAGTTGGGCCAAACCAAAGATTTTTATTCATAAAAGTAGCTTCCTTAAACATGGACAGGTGTTTTCTTTACTGCTATTTCCGCTTTGTTTAGGAAAGGTTTGATTACCTAGAATGAGGAGAGAAGATTCTTTGATTGATTCTAATAAAAAAACTTAGGCCATCAAACTCTAGATCCCCCTAAATGATTATGCAGCACTTTGTTACTGTGAGAAATGAAAAACTCCAAGCATACTACTTTGAGTGGTAGTAGGGTTACTGAGACAAAGGGTAGATTTTCTGTAACTCTAAACAGGAATTGTTTTCATGAATAACTAGGAGGTAAAGGTGAGGGCTAGAGAACTATACTTGTCTTTGTTTTTTTTTCCTTAGAGCCAGATGCTCTTTCCAAATCTATAGCAAGTTAATGGAGCAGGATCAAGTAGATAAGTCATTGCTGTCTCTACAATAATGAAAATGATAAATGTTATGGTTATCACATCTGCTTCTTATATAACCTGATTTATACTTGTCCATCCAAACTGGGAAGAGACTAAGTAATTTTCTGAGTATTTTTTCTTACTAATAACACTTTTATGAACTTCTCAGCATTTGAGACTTGAGTAAGTTAACAAAGATTTAACAATTTAAGCAAGTTTGATTATAAACCATTATTTAACTTTATTCACTTTTATAAGCTTCAGGTTGATGCTAGTTAATTAATTGGAAAAAGGAACAAGAAAGGAACAAACATTTATTAAATATCTACTATGTGCTAGGCTCTGTGTTAAATCCTTTATAAAATATCTCATTTGATCCTCACATCAACCCTGTGAAATACATATTATTATTATCCCTATTTTATAGTTGAGGAAACTGAGGCAGGCAGAAGTTATCTGACTTGCCCAGGGTCATACAGCTACTAAGTGTCAAAGATGGATTTGACCTCAATTCTTTTCTGACTCCAGGCTCAACTGTTCACCTGTTACATTCAAAGTACTGTGCTAAGATCTGGGAACTGAAGCAGCCTCTGCTGTCCTGGAGTTTATATTTTATTGGTCCTTATAGGGAAGCGATCTGGGGTGGGGGATGGGGGGATAAGGCATTTTCTTTTTGTGATCTCTAGTCACAGTGCTATAGTTAGAATTGTTGAGAGTTGTAATTGGTGGATGGTTAAGGAAGTAAGGATGAGAAGGCTGGAGATGGAGGTAGAGCTGGAATGAGATTCTCATTAACTCCACAGCTGATTTGGGGCCTGTTCTTATACCCTAGGATGGACACTGTGAAACATATCAGATCTCAGGGGTACAGTTGTCTTAAGAGCTCATAAGAAATTTCAGGAAAAACACGGAACAGTAGTGTCATCAAGTTTGTAAGTGGCCTGAATGTTTTTTATTTAACTCATTTCTTCAATGCCAGATTCCAGATGCTCAAGAGCATGCTGTTACACAGTTAACAAGGACTTTAGCTCATTAGTTGATCTATTTGGGTATCTTGCATGTACAGGGTAAGTCAGTGGACATTATACTGTGTATGTGCGCATATACAATTTCAGTTAATTAAACAAGCATTTATTATGTGCCTACTCTATGTCAGGAACTGAGTGCTGGGGACAAAAAGAAAGATCACAGTCTAATAGGGGAAACTATATATATAATGTGTAAACTAACTACATACAGGATAAATAGGAAATAATCAATAGGGGGAAGGCATTAGAATTAAGAGTGATTGGGAAAGACTTCTTAGAGAAAGTGGAATTTTAATTGCCATTTGAAGAAAGCCAGGAGACAGAAATAAGAGACAGCATTATGTGGGACACTCAGTGTAAAGTCCAGGAATTGGAAGATGGAGTGTTTTGTTAGAAAAACATTGAGACCTGTGCCACTGGATTGCAGAATACTGGGTTGGTGGGGGATGCATGGGAGGCTGGGGAGATAGGGGTGGATTGTTTGGGGGAGGTATGTAATAGGTACGAGGACTGGAAAGTTTAAGAAGGGCTTGGAAGGCCCTTTGTATTTGATCCTGGTGTGGTAGGAAGCCTCTGGAGTTTATTGAGTGGGGGTGACATAATTGGATCTGTAGCTGACAGCTGATTGGAGGATGGATGGGAGTAAAGAGAGATTTGTTGCCGGCAGACCCGCCTGCAGGTTACTGTAGTAGTGCAGGTGTGAGGTGATAGGGTGGTGGCAATGTCAGAGAGAAGGGGGCATATTTGAGATATCTTGCAAAGGTGAAATTGGCAGGCCTGGAGAACAGGTTGGGTTTTGAGGGGTAAGAGTTAATGTGGAGTAAAGAATGACACCTATTTTGTGAGCCTGGTGGACTGGGAGGCTGGTGGCTCCTTATATGGAAATTAGGAGGTGAAGAGAGTTTAGGGAGAAAGATAACGAGTTTCATTTTGGTTATGTAGAGTTTAAGATATCTACTGGACATTCAGTCCCAGACTTCTGAAATATTGAGATGGTGAGATGGGTGGTCTGCAGACCATTTGAGACTGGATAAATAGATTAGAAGATCATTACTATAGCAGTGGTTATTAAATCCTCCAAAGCTGGAGCTGATGAAATCACCAAGTGAAATTATGTAAGAGAGGCAAGAGTTCCCAAGACCAAGCCCTATGGGACACTCAAAGCTCACCAGAAACAGATCTTGCTCTCAGAGGAGACTGAGAAAGCATTGTCAGATAGGTAGAGGAGAATCAGGAGAAAGTAGGGTTCCAAAAACCTAGAGAGAACAGTATGATTGACTGTGTTAAAGGCTACTGAGAGGTCATGAATAATGACTGAAAAAAGCTGATCGGATTTGGTAAATAAGAGATCATGGTAACCTTGGAATGAGCAATTTCTTCTGAATGATAAAGGCAGAAGGCAGACTATAGAGTTAAGAAAATAGAGTGATAAGGAAGTGGAGACACTTTCTCAAGGAGTTTAGCTATAAAAAGCAAGAGAGATTATAGGACAATAATTAGTGGGGATGGAAGGATCAAGGGAAAATTTTTTTGAAACTTTTTCAATTAAATATTTAATAAATAAATATGTTTATTATATGTAAATATATGTAATATACATTTACATTCATATTATTTATATATTATTTATATATTTTACATATAATATATTACAATATATAAATAAAAATAAATATTTCAACTAAATAATTAAATATTTCCCAGCTATATTAAAAATTTTTAACATTCACTTTTAAAAATTTTGAGTCACCAGATTTTCTTCCTCCTTCCTGCCCTTTCCCTGTTCCTTGCAAAAGTAAGCAATATATTGATAATATGCAAAACATTTCCATATTAGCCATGTTTCAAAAGAAAACACAAAAAACTAAGAAAGATAAAGAAAATGAAAAAAGCATAACTTCAGGCTATACTATTACTCTCTCTGGAGGTAGATAGCTTTTTTGTTATGGTTTTTTTTGTTTTTGTTTTTGTTTTTTTTTTAATTGCCTTGGATCATTGTCTTGATAAGAGTAGTGAATTTTTTCACAGTTGATCATCCTTGTAACATTGCTTTACTTTGTACAATTTTTTCTGGTTCCAATCACTTCACTTTGCTTTGTTTATATATGTGTTCCCAGGTTTTTCTGAAACCAACTTGCTCATTATTTCTTATAGCACAATATATTCCATCACAATCATATACCCCATTCCCTATTTGATGGTTATCTCCTCAGTTTCCAATTTTTGCCACCACAAAAAGAGCTGCTATAAATATTTTAGTACAAATAGGTCCATTTACCTTTTTTCTTTTTTTTTTTTTTATCTCTTTGGGATATAGATGTAGTAGTGGTATTGCTGGGTCAAAGGCCATTCACAGTTTTATAACCTTTTGGGTATAGTTCAGATTGTTTTCCAGACTGGGTGGACCAGTTCACGATTCCACCAACATGGCATTAGTGTGCCCATTTTTCCACATCTTCAGCGTTTGTCATTTTCCTTTTCTGTCATGTTAGCCTATCTGATAGGTATGTGAGTTATTTTAATTTGTATTTCTCTAGTAGTGATTTAGGGTTTTTATTTTATTTTATTTTTTTAATTTAATTTAATTTTTTTTTTTTTTGCTTTTTGGAGGGCAATTGGGGTTAAGTAACTTCCCCAAGGTCACATGGCTAGGTTTTTGTTTGTGTGTGTGTTAAGTGTCTGAGGCTGGATCCGAACTCAGGTCCTTCTGACTCCAGGGCTGACACTTTACTCACTGCTGCATCTAGACGCCCCAAGGGTGTTTTTTAAAATGGCTTGATAGTTTTGATTTCTTTGTTTGAAAACTGCCTTTGATGATTTATCAATTGGGAAGTGAATTGTATTCTTAGAAATTTGACTTGGTTCTCTGCTATATGTTTGAAAAATGAGACTTTTATCAGAAAAACTTGCTATAAAATCTTCCCTCCCCCCAATTTCTTGCTTTCCCTCTAATTTTGGCTACATTAATTTTGTTTATACAAAACCTTTTTAATTTCATGTAATAAAAATTACCCATTTTACTTCCTGTGATTCTTTATTTCTTGTTTTGTTATGAAATCTTCCCTTATCTTTCAAGTAAATTTTTCCATGCTCCCCTAATTTACTAATGAAATCATCCTTTATGTCTCAATCATTTATCCATTTTGATCTTATTTTGGTATACAGTGTAAGCTATTCACCTATGCCTACTTTCTTCTAAAATGCTTTCTAGTTTTCTCATCAGTTTTTGTCAGATGGTGAGCTCTGGCCCCAAAAGCTTGGATCTTTGACTTTATCAAACACTAGATTACTATGGCTATTTGCTGCTTTGTATTATGTACTTAATCTATTTCACTGGTCCGCCACTCTGTTTCTTAGTACCAGATTGTTTTGTGATTATTGCTTTGTAATATAGTTTGAAAACTGGTGCTGCTAGGACACTTTGCTTCACTTTTTTTTTTCTTTTTCTGTTGATTTATTCAGAGGAGGAATTTTTGAAAGACAGAGATATGGACATGTAGATAGGGAGAGACTGAAAGTAAATGAGAGAATGTAGATGATAGCATGGAATGGGATCACTTGTGCAGTTTGGGGGGTTTGCCTTGACCAGGAGAAGGGCCACTTCTTCACAAGAGATAAAGATAAAGATGGAGATAATGACAGAAAGCACCTAGGTGATATCAGGTGAGGAGGAGGGAAGAAGAGGGAGCTCTGTGAGTGGTTCCTCAAACAAAGTCATTCATTTTATTTACATTTACAAAGTAAGGATTGTACTTGCTGTTATAAAAATCCTAAATAGCAGACATTCTTTTGTAAAGGGTTAAGGAATGAATTGTGGCAGTCATAGTTTAGCTGGTCCTGACGGAGCTTTGTTATTCATAACATAATTTGCATGTGTAAATTAAAGAGAACCCAAAACTTTAAGAAAAAAATTACCTCTCTGCAGTTTGCTTTATTTTCATTAGTTCATAACTGTTATGTTGGAATGTATAAGAATATATAAGTTGGAATTATGTCTTTGAAGTGTGACCTGGGAGTATGGCACTCCATTTCAGTTTTGTCACCTGTAAAGCAAAGGAGTTTTTCTAGATAGCCAAGAAAGCTAGTGCAGTATTTGTCTGTTCAAAGCATCGTTGTTTTAAAGAATAAGAGGATCATAGTCCTTCTATACTCTGCTATGGGTGATATTCTTTAGAAAGGACTAGTATAAATTGGAGTGTCCAGAATGGTGAATCCAGGATTGTGAAGGGCTTCAAGTTCATTCCATATGAGGATTTCATGAGGGAACATGGGAGGGTTAACCTAGAGAATATGACTTGTCTTTGTTATTGACAGGCTGTCACTAGTAAGGGAGATTAGACTAGTTTGTTTGGCTTTCTCCCTTATCTTCAATCTCTCCCTATCTATTGGCTCCTACCTGCTTCCTATAAACATGTCTGTGTCTTCTCCTTTCTTTAAAAATCCCCCACTTGATCTAACCATTCCTGCTAGCTATTGTCCTATATTTCTCTTTCCCCTCCCCCTCTTGGCAAAGGCTCCCCCACCCCAACACCGCATACCTCTTTCCTCCTTCCTGCACTGTTCTTCCTTTTATACTTTTTCTTTCCCTTCAAACCATCAAAATTAAACTGATTCACCTTCAGTAACTCTGTTTTTCTTATTCATCTCCCTTAATAACCCTCAAAAAGTTGTAAAGGCCCAAAGGACTTTATAATTTTTCCCTACCCCATCACTTTCTAGTCTTATACATTTACACCCCCCCTCCCAGTGCACATGCATGCTCGCTCTCTCTCTCTCTCTCTCTCTCTCTCTCTCTCTCTCTCTCTCCCTCCCTCCCTCCCTCCCTCTCTCCATCCATAGACCGCTTTCCCTTTTGATTACTCTCTTGGCTTCCCTGTCTTCCTTCAGGCTCCAACTAAAATCCCACCTTCTACAGGAAGCCTTTCCCAATCCATTTTAATGTGCCTTTCTCTTGCTGATTATTTCCTATTTTTATATCATGTAGCTTGTTTGTTTTCATGTTGTCTCTCATTAGATTGGGACCTCCCTAAGGATAGGGACTATCTTTTGCCTTTCTTTGTACCCATTGTGGTGTTGAATAAATATTTATTTACATACTAACTGACATATATGACAATAGCACCATCTTAAGGATCAGATGAGATTATGTAATGTGCTTTGAAAACTTAAAACCCTATATAAATGTATCATTATTATTTTTACTTATCTCATTCTCATCTTTTTCTTTTGATGGGATTTACATATATTTCTTGGGAACAAATGCCAGGCACTGTACTAATCTTTGGGAAAGATAAGACAAAAAAAAAAGAAATAATTCCTTTCTTCAAGGAATTTATATACAAATATATGCAAAATAAATATGCTTTTGTGGAGGAAACGGACTAGTAGCTAGGGGAATTAGGAAGTACTTCCAATAGGAGGTTAGATTTCAGCTGACTTTTGAGGAAATCCAGGGATTTGGAGGCAAAAGTGAGGAGGGAGTAGAGTGCATCATAGCCAGGGGTGTAACTGCATAGACATGGGAAATGTTATGTGCAATACAATGTGCGGGTCTTCATATAATGTAAGATGTATATATGAATAGTAGGATAGTATGTAATGTAGATTCAGTTTAAACATCATCTTCTGAATGAAGCCTTTCTTTATCTTCCCACCTGTTAGTGCCCTCCCTTCCAAACTACTTTGTGTATATTTGTATATATTATCTTTATGTTTGTTGTATAAATTTTTATTTGTACTTGTCTCTAAAATTGGAATGTAATCTCCTTGCGATAATGATTATTTTCTTCTTTGTACTTGTATCCCCAGTGCCTAGGACATAAAAGTCACTTAAATACTTGTTTATTGATTAGTTGATTGGGTGAAGGTAGAAAGAGGACAGATTGGGAAGAGCTTTAAATGCCAAAAGTTTATACTTGATCTCAGAGACAGTAGGGTGCTTTTTGAGTTTATTGAGTAAAAGAATGGCATAAGACACACACTTTAAAAAATTATTTTGGCAAATGCATGTTGCTTAAAAAGGAATGGAGTGAAACTTGAGAAAGGAAGACCAAATAGAAACCTATTTCAGTAGTCCAGGTTAAATGTCATATAGGCCTGAACTAGGATGGTACTGTTAGGCACACTTTGTTCCCACTTTTTTTTTTTATTATTTCCCTTAAGATTCTTGATTTATTTTTATCTCTGGATGAAACTTGTTATTCTTTTTCTGCCTCTGTAAAGTACTCCATTAGTTTTCTGTGGTACTGGATAAGTAGATTAATTTAGGTAGTTTTGTTTTATACCCATAAGCAATTAATATTTCTCTAGTAATTTAGGCCTACCTTATTTTTGTAAGGTGTTGTGTAATTCTTGAAGTTGTTGTGTGTGCATTTTCAAATAGATTCCCAAATATTTTACACTTCCTATAGTTATTTTAAATGGAATTTCTTTTCCTTTTGTATTTTGTTGTTTACATATAGAAATGCTGGTAATTTATGTAGGTTTATTTTATATGCTGCAACTTTGCTGAAGTTGTTTCAGTACTATTTTTTAGTTGACTTTCTAAAACCCTCATATCATCTTCAAAAAGACAGTGATACTTTTATTTCTTCTTTTCCTATGCTTGTTCCTACATATTCTTTTTCTTGTCATTGCTGAATTAAACTTAATTTTTAATTATATCATGATAAGGAAATTTAACAGGCACTTGGAAATGTGGCACTGGAACTTGATGAAAATCAGGAACAGAGGTTCTCAGATGGGGTGTGGAGGGGACCCATAGGAGGTTTGAGGAAGGATGAAAAGGTTTGGAAGAGCAGCTGTAGATAGTTGGGATATCAAGTTAATTAGGGAAAAACAAAATAATTGCTTTGCAGCAGTGAGGGTTGGGTTGAGGTTATGTGATATAAACTTTGTAGTGGGTCCAGTTAACACAGTTTCATACTTTCTTCACCCTTTTCATTCAGCAGCATGCATATAGGAGCAAAGAAAGTGAGTGGTGGGAGTGATCCAAGGGTGAGGTTTATAGGGTAAGATTGGCAATATAACAAGAAGGTCAGGGGATTCCAGTGAAGAAGATAACATAGGGTTGAACTGATTCATCAGGGGGTCAGGATGGAGAAGAGACGATGGTGTAGCTAGTGTATGGGTGATGGCTGGGAAAAAATGAGGGATTAGGGGTCATGATGTAGATGAAGAACAGAGGTTGAGGTTATGAGACTGAGGGGGAGGTGGGATGACAATGGATTATGATCAGATAAGGGACTTTCAGAGTTTATGACCATGGAAGTAGTGCATTTGTGGGTGATGGCAAGATCAAGGTGGAGGAGTAGGTTATGTGAAATGAGTAAGTTGAGGAACTGTGAGGTTAGGGTGTTAGAAGTAGTAAGGAGAAAAAGATTGTGAACCAAGTACTGAACTCACTGAGAAAAGAAATGTACTGGAGGAAGGTAGACAGTAGCTACCAGAATTTTGATTGGGTGGTAGATGAGGATTAAATCAACCTCAAGGAAGGAGAAGGTGTTGAGTGTTAGTGGTAGAAGAACTTGAGAGCAGCAAGGAGGAGCAGCTCTCTCATCCTAGACGAGTGAGTCTTGGGGCATGAATGAAAGTACATCCAGTGCTGGAAAGGGAGTACAGGAAGGCTGTGTCATCAGGATGGAGCCAGGTCTCACTGAGAGCCAGAAGATTAAAGAGGAGTGGGAAAGGAACAGATTTAATACAAAACATAGTTATTTCTTATGGAGGATGCTTTCCAGAGGACACTGGGAGCACCGGGTAGCTTTAGAGTGGGACATGGGAGCAAGGAGGGTAAGGTTGAAGGGAACAGGCAGAAGAGATCCAGCAGAGGAGAACAGGAAACAGGGTTTGAGTTATGACAGCTGGGTGCTCGGAATCACACTGGATTGGGGAGGGGATATCTAGGGATATCTAGTTTTTTAATCATTGTTGAATGAGATTAGGTTGATTTTCATTATTCAGAATGGTTTGGCCTCAGAGTGGAGCCTTCTCAGAAATTCAGGGAGGGGATGGCTGCTTGGATTTAAAGAAACAGGGTTATTTCCCTCCTATCAAAGCAAGGGAGCACTCTGGAAACTAGATGGAACGGCTTTTCTTTGCTTCCCTGTAAGGGAGAAGTCTGGTGCTAGATGGAACAGTGTTTTTTCTTCTTCCAGCAGGAGGTAGGACATCCAGCAGAAAACCTTACGTGATGGAATGGCATTTTCTTCTTACTCCAAGGCAGGAGGCTGGGGTGTGTCCTGATTAGTCAGAGACCTAATCAGGAGACCTGGCATGATGTAATGGCATTTCTCTTCTTTCAGAGACAGGCTAGAAACTAAGCAAGAGACATGTAAACTTGGAGCTTAGGAGCCCAGGGTTCTAATGTAGCACTGTCTGCCTTGGTTACTAACTAGATTAGTGATAAGCTTTTGAGCAAATCACTTAACCTCTTTGATTTTCAATTTCGTCATTAATCAAATGAGAGGACTGGAATAGAAGGTTTCTATTAGGTAAACTTACTTACTCTGTGCCCACTCTGTGACCTTTGGTTACTCCATCTTTTTCTGTCTGTCGTCATTGTCCTGACCTTTCTTTCTTTCCCGGTCTTGACCCTGTAGTTAACCATTTAATCTACACTGTCCTTTTCCCTGGAATATCTTACTCCTTTATTTGATCACTGTTCATGCTATGTTTCCACCATTTGGCTTCTAATTACTTCACCATTCCTATATAATACATCACTTCTGGAGAAAGTCACAACGCCACATGGACAGGGTCCCCTACAAATTTGTGTAATGATAATAATGGTAACAACAACAACAACAATAATAATAGTAACAATACTGATTTTTCTTAAAAAGTTCAACTAATCATCCATAATTTGAAGAGACTCTATGCAACAGAGAACAGGAATTCCAGCCAGGGCCATGACAACTGGGGATTTATGTACTCTTAGATTGTTACAGTAGATATGAGGACTTGGCAGGAATCCTGAAATGCTAGTGAATTGAACTATGATAATACCACTGATTGACCTTATACTCCTTTTGGTGTGATATGATTCCTCCCAAGAGTCAATTGTGGACTGGCCTTACTGTCATGATTATCAGGTAAAAGAACAGAGCAAGGAGCATTCCTTTATGTCCTGGTTCCACAAGCAGGCTAGATATCCCAGAACAAAGCAGAAATGTTAATACCCCCACCTGCTGGAGTACAAATGGTGCTGACCACTGAAGTGGGTAAACCTTAAGTATACATGAAATGGACTAAAGATATGAACACTTTTATTATGTATGCATATTATATCATGACAGAAATGAAAACCCGACCTTACTAGTTATATACAAGGGTCTTCTAACTTTTTGTTAATCGTGCAACAGTGGATTGCCAGGGCAATCATTAAAAAAAAAATCACTTTATCTATAAACTTATGTGAAATAAAGGAGATAAAATCAAGGTATCACAAAAATCAAAGGAGGGAAAAATTGAAGAATCTAAAGTCACTGAAAAATTTAACTTAATGCCAATTCCAGCAATTAAAAAAAAAGATAAAAAGAATAATGTAAATGTTTCATGATTTTTGACAAAGAATGCAATACTCAGCATGAATTTTGAAAAGTGCCTTTTGTGTTTTGTGACATGAATTTGACTACCAGATTAACTATATATTAACAGAGTGATTCTTTAAAAAACAGTAGAATTTGCTATAACCATCATGAACCTATTAAGTCCTCATTATACTGTCCTAGGAACTGAGGGTATAAGGAGAGGTAAAAACACTGCCACTGACCTCAGATAGCTCAATTCCAGTGAGGTTCACAGCATATTATTAAGTACACACACATGTAATGGTAATGTATTTTTGCTTAATGGGAAGATCTTTCCCATCCATTAATAGGCCCGTGTGACCTGTTTAAGTCACATGGAAGCCTCAGACACATGAATTTGAGTCACATGAAGCCTGTGGTAGGAGGAGCTTGCTAAATAGGTATAGCAGGAAGGGTGGGGCAGAGGCCAGGGAAAGTTGGTTAGAGCAATTAGAGCTGAGGGAGAGAGAGGAAGCAGACAGCTGTCCAGCTATGAGTGTTCGTTTGTGGGAAGGCCCTAGCAGGAGGAAGGCTTGGGGATAGTGGTGTCCCCTGCATTATTCTTGTATATAGATTTCTTTGTTGCTATGATGAATTTGGCTTTGGCTTTCTGGTATTTGAATAAATGTTTTTGTTCTGTGTTCCATGTGGAGAGTCTGTTATATTTTGCTATTCAGAATTACACCGACATATTCATAACCACTGTAGGTACTGTGAATGTTGTGTTGGCACTACAACACAATATATGCAGAGCAGAATGAGGGTAATCTTGTAAGGAAGACATTAATAGCAGCAGGAACTTGGAATGGCCTCCTGGAGAAGATGACATGAACCATCTTGAAGAAATATAAGACTTCTAAGAGGCAGAGGTAAAGAGTAGATATTTTAGATATGGGAGACAGTCCAAATATCCAGAGAGAGGAGACTGAGAGTTGAGTATAAGGATGTATGACTGAAACTCAAAACTATATGGATGGTAGTGATATGTAATTAAAAAAAATTAGAAGAGTTAAAGTTATATAGAGCTGTAGATGGCAGAGGAATTAATTTGTTCCTAGAAATAATAAGAAACCCCTGGAGTTCATTGAATAGGATTGTAAAATGAGCTAACCTGTGCTTTAAGAAAATCACTTGGGTAACTATGCAGAGGATGGATAGGAGTAGGAAGAATCTTGAGACACGGAAGTCAATTTGAGGGCTTTTGTAATATTACAGGCAAGAGATAACAATGTACTAGGGCCCAAAATAGGGTACTATGTGGAGATAGTGGAGAATCAAGGAAGACACCAACATTGTGAATCTTGATGAATATGACTAGATGAATTGTGGTGCACTTGGAAAATGCAGAGGTATGGGTGTGGGCAGAAAGGCAGTGAGTTGTTTGGGGCATATTGAGTTCAAGATGGCTATGGGATATCTAATTAGAAATCAAGATCATCAAATGACAGAGTCTGAGGATTGGAAGGTACCTTTTGGGTATTCTAGTTCAACTCATACCAAAAAGGAATATCAGGAATCCCTACTCTTAACACACCTAACCAGCAGCTGTCCATTAGGAGAGAACACAACTTTTCAAAGAAGTCCATTTCATGTTTAGATAGCTCTAATTGTTAGGAAGTTTTTTTCCTGATGATGAGCATAGGTGTGCCTCTGCAGTTCCTACACGGTGTTCCTGGTTCTGCTTTCTGGAACCAAATGGAACAAATCCAGTCTTTCCTTTATTTGACAGCCCTTTAAATTCTTGAAAACAGATTCTAAATATTCTAGATATTCCATTTCTTTGACCAAACCCCATGTGACATGAAATCAAGTCCCTTCACCATCTTAAGTTGTCCTCCTATGGATATTTTTCAGTCTATCAATATTCTGTTTAAATTGTGGTGTGGCAAGGTGTGGTGGCATATGCCTATAGTCCCTTTTTTGCTGAGATGACTGGGGTTGGCAAATTGCTTGATTTTGAGGGTTCTGAGTTACACTAGGACCAAAGCCAATTGTGTGACCACATTAAGTCTGGCAGACATGGTGGCACTGTACTAATATGGTGAATTCATTGAGGAATAGAGAACTACCAAGCTGCCTTAGTAGAGATGAAGTACCCTAAGTGAGAAAACTGGGGAAGATAAAAACTTCCATGTTGATTATTATAGGGATTTGGCCCATGAGAGGCCATTGTACCTTTAGCCTGGGTAAGATTAGAAATCCCAGCTACAAAATAAATCAATAATTAAAGATAAAATATTTTTTTATTACAAGAGCTGTGGTCTCAGAACTCCAGATGAGTTCTGACAAGGGCAGCATACAGTAAAACTATCATCTTCCCATTCTTGGAAATTATGCCTTTTTAAATGATTTCCAAGATTGAATTACTGTTTTTTGGCTACCACATCACATTATTGCCTGATATTAAGTTTCAGACCCCTAGGTCTTTTTCAGAAAACCTCCCTTATCTTATACTTATGAAGTTGTTGGGGTTTTTTTTTTGTTGTTGTAATAATAATAATAATAATAGTGGTATATATTTATATAACAGTTTAAGGTTGGCAAGGCACTTTATATATATTAACTCATTTGATTCTCACAACTCTGAGATAGGAGTTATTAATCCTTATTTTGCAGATTAGGAAATTGAGACTGAGAAAGGTTTATGACTTGTCCAGAATTGCACATTTAATAAGTGTCTGAGGCAGAATTCCAGTTTAGGTCTTCCCTACTCTAATTCTAGTACTTTATCCATTGTATCACCTAGCTGCCTACTAGAGTGCTAGGTTTTTACATTTATTCCTATTGCTATTCATTTTTTAGAATCAGGCTAATGATTTAGTTGGTCAAAATACATTTTGATCCTAACTATATCATCTGCTGTATTCTTCCTATCTTTGTGTCATCTCTGTGCTATTTATACTTTTATTGTCATTGATTTATAATCATTAATAAAAATGTTAACTAGCATAGAGCCAATTATAGATCCTGCCACAATACTATTTGAATATATAAGCACCCATTGAGAAGATAAGAAATACTATACTGTACATTATACATCTGAAGTCATACAAAACATTTTCACATTAACTATGTTACAAAAAAAAAGCAAGAAAAATAAAGTAAAAAATATTCTTCAATTTGCTTAGAGTTCATCAATTCTCTCTTAGGAGGTAGATGGGATTTTTTTTTTTCCTGAGTTCTTTGGAATAGCATGGAACATTGAATTGATCAGAATTATTAGGTCTTTTACAGTCAATTATCATTACAATACTGCTATTACTATGTTGATTGTTCTTCTGGTTCTGCTCACTTCACTTTGCATCATTCTTATGTCTTCCCAGATTTTTCTGAAACTATCCTCTTCGTCATTTTCTTACTACACAAAAGTATTCCATCATGATCATATACCACCATTTGTTCAGCCATTCTCCAGTGGATGGGCATAGGTGTCCCTTCAGATTGTTTTTTATTTCTTTGGAATACAGATGCAATTGCTGGGTCAAAGGATATATACAGTTTTATAGCCCTTTGGGCATCTAGTTCTAAATTGTTTTCTATAATGATTAGACAAGTTTATATTTCTACCAATAGTGCATTAATGTTCCTGTATTTACACATCTTCTCTAACATTTGTCATTTTCTGTTTCTGTTATATTAATCAATCTGAGAGGAGTGAGGTTGTATCATAGTGTTCTATTTTGCATTTCTCTAATAGTGTTTTAGAGCATTTTTATATAACTATTTTTATATAACATCTTCTAGAAGTTGCCTTTTCATATCCTTTGGCCATTTATCATTTGGGGAATCACTTTCATTTTTACAAATATGGCACCATTCCCTATGTATTTGAGAAATGAAACCTATATCAGAAACTTGCTATAATTTTTCTCCGTTTCCTGCTTTCCTTCTAATTTTGACTGTAGTAGTTTTTGTTTGTACAAAAATCTTCTAATTTCATTTCAATTGAAATTACCCATTTTACTCTCTTGATTTGTCATGAGCTTTCCCCTTTTCCAGAGATTTGACAAGTACTTTTTTTCTGTGCTTCCCTAATTTGCTTATGATATCACCCTTTATGTCTAAATTATAAACTCATTTTGATCTTATCTTGGTATATGGTATGAGATGTTGGTCTGTGCCTAGTTTTTGCCAGATTGCTTTTTAGTTTTCTTAGTTTTTATCAAATAGTGTGTTCTTGTCCCAGTAGCTTAGATCTTTTGGGCTTATCAGACACTAGGTTAGGTTACTGTGTTTATTTACTTGTATATATTGTATACTTAATCTATTTGATTGATCAACCACTCAATTTTTTATCCAGTAGCAGACTATTGTGATAATTAATGCTTTCTAGTATAGTGTAAGATCTGGTACTATGATTCTACTTACTTTCTGCTTGAACTATTTGAAATCTGCTTTCCCTAAATCTAGGCTTACATGATAGATTGTGTTTGAATTTCCATTCATTCTTTCTCTGCCATAAACCCTAGACTGGATTGACTACTTTCCCTTAAGTTTTCCATCATTTCCACCCCAGGAACCCAAATCAGTTCCAGAATAGAAGTTCCTGTAGTGTATTGTTTTATCTTTGAAAAGACAAAATTATCACTAGATAATTCAAGCAGTTACTAACTGTTCTGAGAGAGAGAGAGAGAGAGAGAGAGAGAGAGAGAGAGAGAGAGAGAGGAGAGAGAGGAGAGAGAGAGAGGAGAGAGAGAGAAGAGAGAAAGAGAGAGAGAGAGAGAAGAGAGAGAGAGAAAGAGAGAGAGAGAGAGAGATCGGTCTAGGAGATGTCTGGATAACTGAAGGTCACTATGTCTACTATATCATTGACAGACTTATGTTCTGTTTCCCAAGCTCTTCATCTGATTTTGGTGATCTATTGTATATTCAAATGACAAAATCACTTAGATCTTTTTTTCTCCTTTTTTGAATCTTCACTCTGAAAATGTACACCATATTTCTCTGCTGGTTCCTGGATTTCCTCACATGAATACACCTTCTTACTATAATAGCTGATTAATCTTTATATAGTGCTTTAAGGTTTACAAAATATTTTATAAATATTATCTCATTTTATCTTCAAAATAACTCTTTGAATAGGTGCTATTATTATCCATATTTTATAGATGAGGAAACAGGTAGATAGAGGTTAAGTGACTTACTCAAGTTCACATAGCCAATAAATGTCTGAGACTGGATTTAAATTTAAGTCTTCCTGATTCCAAGTTCATTGTACCAACTACAATGTTTCTCTATTCCAATCCCTTTTTACTTATCCTATTTCTTTTGAATAAAGCATGGAGATCAATATAGTTCAGTTATAGGTTTCAAATCAGCAAGTCACATTGATACATATGAGATCAAATTGGCCTGAGTCCTTATTTTTCATTTGTTGCTAAAAGCTTTGGCATTTTTCAACAGACATGTAAGGCCATAGGTTGTATAAAGGGCTCATTTCTTACATTTTATCTCCTGTGAATTTGTGGCTCTTCACTTTCTTTTTCTAATGTTTATATGATGACAATAGTAATAATAGCTAACATTTATATAGTGTCTACTATGTGCCAGGCACTGTGCTAAGCTGTTTGTAAATATCTCATTTTATCCTCACAGCAATCCTGGAAGGCAAATGCTATTATTATTCTTATTCTATAGACAAGGAAACCAAGGGAAACAAATTAAGTGACTTGCCCAGGGTCATATAGCTAGTAAGTGTCTGATACTGGATTTGAACTCAGATCTTCATGATTCAAGGCCTCGTCTAGTCAATGCACAGTCTTGCTACTAATCTTTTTTTTTTTTATTCATACACCTTCTATTCCCTTCAACTATTTTCATACTGAGAAAAGTTTCATCTGTTACAATTATCGTTTTTCCATGTAGGAATGTAAATACTTCAACTTTGATAAGTTTCTTATGATTTCTTTTCCCTGCTTACCTTCTCATGCTTCTCTTGCTTCTTGTATCTGAATGTAAAATTTTCTATTCTACTCTGTTTTTTTCTTCAAGAATACTTGAAAGTCCTCTATTCCACTGAATGACCATATTTCCCCCTGAAAGAGCATACTCAGTTTTGCTGGGTAGGTGATTCTTGGTTTTAATCCCATCTCCTTTGCCCTCCAGAATATCATATTCTAGGCCCTTCAGTCCCTCAGTGTTGAAGCTGTCAGATCCTGTCTTATCCTGATTGTGTTTCCACAATATTCAAATTGTTTCTTCCTGGCTGCTTATAGTATTTTCTCCTTGATCTGGGAACTCTGGAACCTGGCTATAATATTCCTGGGATTTTTCTTTTTGGGATCTTTTTCAGGAGGTGATGGGTGGATTCTTTCAACCTCTATTTTGCCCTCTGGATCTAAAACATCAGGGCAGTTTTCCTTGAGAATTCCTTGAAGGATGGTTTCTAGATTCTTTCTTTGATCATGGTTTTCAGGCAGTCCAATAATTTTTAGATTATCTCTCCTGGATCTATTTTCCAGATCAGTGGTTTTTCCCATGAGATATTTCACATTGCTTTCTATTCTTCCAATGTTTGGATCTGTTTAACAGCATCTTGAGTTCTCATAAAGTCACTAGCTTTCATTTGCTCCAATCTAATTCTGAAGGAATGATTCTCCTCAGTGAGCTTTTGAGATTCTTTTTCCATCTGGCAAATTTGGCTTTTTAAGGCATTCTTCTCTTCATTGCCTTTTTCAGCCTCTTTTGCCATTTGAGTTAGTCTATTTTTTAAGGTGTTATTTTCTTCTGTCAGGCTGTTGACTCTCATTTCATAATTTTCTTTCATCTTTCTCATTTCTCTTCCCAGTTTTTCCTTCACTTCTCTTATCTGCTTCTTAAGGTCCTCTATGACCTGTAACCTGCTCATATTTTCTTTTGAAGCTTTTGGTGCAGGAGTTCTGACTTCACTGTCTTCCTCCTGTTCCATGCTTTGATCCTTTTTGTCCCCAAAATAGGAGTTGGATTCTTCTGTTTGTTTTGTTTCCTTTGCCTGGTCATATTGCCACTCAATTACTTGATTTTTGGGCTTTTTGGCACAGTAGGACTCTGCCACCAGCCAGGGGATCTTCCATCCCAAATGCTGGGGTTTTCTCAGCTGCCAGAGGTATTAGTTGTGTGCCCTCTCTGAAGCCTCCACATGCTCTGGCAAGCTGGTCACATACCCCAGGACCTCCACCCCAGACTGCAATCCAGATCCAAAAAGGGTAAAGCAAGAGTGATTACACCTCAGACTGGTTGCTTGGTCCCCCTGCGGTCTACAGGCCAGGGGATGAAGCGGCAACGTGGTGTGGGCTGCACCGAAGCGGCTCAGTGGCTTCTTGCCCCAGAGGGAACCCTACTAGTGGGTCCCAAAGACCTCTCATTTTGTCCTTAGCATCTATGTGTTGATCATTCTGGAAATGGCCACAGCTGCTGGTATTCTGAAGTCCCTCCAGCTGGCTGCTGGTCAGGCCCTCCCTAGGGCTAAAACCTCTGGCTCACACAGGGCAGTGGTTGGCTCCCAGAGTGCTTCACTGCCTGATTCCTGCTGGGCTGCCAGGCAGTCCTCACTGGAAGGTTAGCTTCTCTGTGTCATTTTGTGGGTTCTGTAGCTCCAAGGTTTATTAAGAGTCCCCTTTTACATGGATTGGGGTAGGTGGAAACTGGAGCCGCCAGGAAGTCCTGTTTCTACTCTGCCATCTTGACTCCGCCCCCTACTATTCTTTCTGTATAGGCTACTTTCTATAGTATGTGAATTGGAGGCTGTATTTTGTCAGTCTCTTCCTTGTCCATTTTTTCTTTTAGATTAAAAGCATTTTGATTATGTTTGTAAGA
Organism: Gymnobelideus leadbeateri; assembly: GCA_011680675.1. Lineage (NCBI taxonomy): Eukaryota > Metazoa > Chordata > Mammalia > Diprotodontia > Petauridae > Gymnobelideus > Gymnobelideus leadbeateri. The sequence continues at coordinate 86,570 of WOXC01008778.1, read as the reverse complement.
CATTTTGCTTATATTTGCAATAAGTTTTTATTCTTTGTTAGGTGAATCTGGCCAGGAATATGTTAGCTCCCTGTTGGGACAGGTAATCCAGAAATCCAAACTCCATTCTTAGACACTAACTTCTTAGCCAGCCTTTCACTTCCCAAATTATTTTCTTCTCTTCTGTATTTCTTGCCTTCAGTATGCAAAAGTGAGGGGGGTGGGAAACACATCTTATGCCCTTATGACCTTTGATTTCTTTCCCAAAACATAGTTGCAAGTTGTATTAAATGAGTAACAGAAAGCTTACATATTAATATAATGAATAACAGAACATTTACATCATGGGAATTGCCAAACATTTGTTTCTCAGTAAAATTGGGAAGCAGTGTCAGAGAAGATTCATAGGCTCAAATTCTTCACAGAGCTATATGAATTATTAGCAAAGCATCTTACAAGCTTCCTCTCAGATTTAAGTTTGATCCCACATTTCTTAACATAAGATTTCACATATCTAATACTAATGTTTTTGAATAATAGTCACCCATTCAAATATAGGCCAAACATGTTTATGCCCTTTATGTAAAACATTCACAGCTTGTAGTACATTAAAAAATATAATTTCTTACAGTAAAGCAATATATTGGTTGAGGAATAAAAAGGATATGACACAAAGTCCCAAGAGTGTACAAAGTAACTTATTTTTGATCCAGTAATTGTTCAAGAAAGCCATCCTAAAGCACCATAATATTTATACTGCTATTTTTATTGCAAAGTCTTTGATTCAGTTCTACACTCATGGCTTCTTCATGTACTATAAATATACAAAATTAGACTTCTGTTTACTGAGGATGCTATATTGAATATTTTATATATGAATAGAAAACTATCCTTTATTCAAAACATGCTACCACCGCAGTAATTCATGATTGCTTTAAAGTGTAGTATTTTTCAGGAAAACTGTTTTAAGACGAATATAGTCTGTTTAGCCTTAAATTCATTATCATCTCTTCAAAATAGAACTAAGTATGTCTTCCCAGTTAGAGACCAAGTTGAACCAAAATATTATATTAGATAATTAATGTACTTGGATGACATTGAGCTATATAGTTCTCCTCAAAAACAAGTTAAATAACTCCATCTTATGGAATCTTTCTCTAGTGATAACAAAATGTCTTGAACTCAGTAAATATAAACTTCTTAATATTCAGCAAGGAAAGAGATCGAAGGCTTTGAGTTCATGTGTGGATGTCAAATTGAATCAATGTCACAAAAGTCATACTTATAAATAATTTGTTCTCTTCTAAGAAAGACACATTTAACATAAAATATAAAGGAGAATGCTTTTCTAAATATGTTGATACTTGTTGGAATTGTGAAATCAGAGCTTGATGAGGAGGAACATATATAAAAAAAATTAACACCTATGTATTGCCAATATCAGTATATAATATTTAATGTAGTAAAACTGTGAAACAGACCATAAGAGATTTCAAAAGAATCCGAACACAACCCTCCCACCTTAAAGCACTATGTAAATGATAGCTATTTAAAAATATATATTTTTACTTCATTAAATATTTCCCAATTTTACTTACAAGTTTTTTTTTTTATATTCATTTTGTTTTTTAACTTTGAGTTCCAAAGTCCCTGCCCACATTGGTCTGAAAATTTTTTGTTCATCCTTTCCCATACCACAATAGTATTCTATCACAATCATATACCACAGCTTATTTATCCACACCCCAATTGATGAACATCCCCTCAATTTCTAATTCTTTGCCATCACAAGAAAACCTACTATGTATATTTTTTGCACAAATGAGTCCTTTTTCCTTTTCTTTAATCTTTTTGGGAAACATATTTAATAGTGGCGTGGCTAGGTCAAAGGATATGCAGTTTTATAGTTTCAGATTGTTCTGCAGAATGGTTGGACCAGTTTACAACTCCACCAAGAGTACATTATTGTCCCTATTTGTACAGCCTGGTAGTTTAAATTTCCTTACTAGTATATGAATGTCCTAATTAAAGGGATAGGAAGGCTCTTGTGTCAGGCTTTGTCAATTGATATCTGGGAAAATGTAGTAAAGATGATATTTGCCATGGACAACATAGTATGGCTTGTTTCCTATATGTTCTGGTCTGGGCTTGACTCAGGCCAACATCCTGGTAATTTAAGTCTGATTCAGGGATGAAATGAGGTACTTGTTGGTCATTCAGCAGTTCACAAAAGAAGATTTGCTTAGCTATAGAAAGGGAAAGATTCAACAAGGATATGCTTGGAAGACACCATGAGTTGATTCACGTTGAGTGATGTTTTCAGTATCTTAAACAAAAACAAAAGCTAACCTAGCTTGCATGGGAATGACAAGTTAGGATATAATGATAATAAGATAATGATATTATCATCTTTAAAGTTTGCAAAGCATTTTACAAATATCTCATTTTATTCACAAAGCAGTTCTGGGAGGTCTTATCAACCTATCTTACAGATGAGGAAACAGACTGAGAGAGGTTAAGTGACGTGCCCAGGGTAACAGGATTTGAACTCGGGTCTTCCTGACTCCACACCTAGCACTTTATTCATAATGCCACTTAGCTTCCTGCCTATCAACCATAAATTTGGGTTCTAAGTGAGTAACAGGACTACCTTTATCTCACTTTTTATTCCAAAAGCAGGCATGGTACGATTTTTAGTATTTTAGTTAAAAAAATTATTGAGAAAGAAGAAATATTTCCTCTATAATTCTTACTTCCAAAAATTAGCTATACTAATTTATATCTTATATACTTTTTATATACTTTATATTATGTTATATAATATATACATTATAAATTTATATAGTTTTTCTTGTTTTTTCTTTTCCTCTGCTTTTTAGAGTCACTGTATACTGTTGAAGTTATATGAAAATTCCAAAGTAAAATCAAGAGCTTCATTTTAACTTTACTCATTTGTATATAACCAATTAATTAGTAAGTATTTATTAAGCATCCATTGTCAGAAGCTGTGCTAAGTACTGGAAAGGCAAACAAACAAACACAAATGAGGACTCCCTCAAGGAGTTTATATTCTATCAGAGGAAACAAAATATAGACCAGTACATGGTAATTTAAAGCATCTGAAAGAAAAAGTCAGAAAATGCCTCGTGAAAAAAAATTAGGCTTGAGCTGAGCTCATGAGGAAACTAAAGATGCTGAGAGGCAGAGATAAGGCAAGAACTCATTCCAGTCATGGGAGTAGTTTGTGCAGAGCTGTGAGGAGACAGGAGGAATGTTCTGTGTCAGGGAACAGGACATAGGCCAGATTGACGGAACTCCAGGTTTTATGTCTGGAATCGGCTTGTAAAGGACTTCAACTGACAAAACAATGAGTTTATATTTTATCTTACCTTTTTTGGGGGGTGGGAAAAAGGGATTAAGTTTTTTTTCCTTCACCGATGTAGGAAGCTTTAGATTAGGAAGCAACCTCTGCCAGCGTAGGTTTACTCCTTCTCTGAAAATTATAGTCATAGAGAGTTATCTGAGGAGGCCTTGAGGGGCTAAATAACTTTCCTAGAGTCATAAAGCTAGTGTGTCCGTGGCAGGTCCTGAACTCAGGTCAAATAGATTGCCTTTCATAACAGTAGCCTCACAGAACTTTTAATCCAAACTCCTAATTTTATTGATAAGGCAAACAAAACCCAGTAAAATTAAGAGACTTTCCAAGTCCTTCTTATTTCTTAATATAATGATGGATTGGAAGTTATCTTCCACTAGACCAATTCTGATTTTTTTAAGGCATTATTTACTTTATTATTATTATTACCTCTTTTACTATGCAGTTAATTCTCAACATAATTTTCTGGCATAGCTCTCATTTCTCAATTTATTCTCTACTGCTCTTATTTTTAAAAAATCTCTTTTTTGTCCTTTAAAATTTAAAAAAAAACCTCTTCCTTGAATTCTTGTTCATTTTGTGTCTGTTCTACATTTTTTCTTTGAGTCTTTACTTATAGTTGTTTTCATGTCATTGTCTTCTATTGTGTTTGTGTCTTGAGCTTCACTGTAATTGTAAGTAGCTTTTTGTGGTCAGTTTTTTTTTAATTTGCTTATTTTTCCAGCCCAACTATTTGGTTCTTCTTTTTCAAGTTAACAGATGATTGGTATTGCAAATTAATATTGTAAATTTTTGTTTCAGAAAGGATAGCATTAGACATATGAATAATCTCCTCCATTTGTGTTTGGTTTATCCATTAATATCTTCACCTGTATATTGCATTCCTACTCTATTTTAGTCCAGGAACTTTAGTCCCTTTTATCAATCTGTTCTGTAATTGAAAACTTCTTTATAAAAGAAAATTGTCAGCTTCCAGTTTTTCATCTTTGTCTGTGTTAGTACACATTTCTTAGTCCTTGATAAAATTGCTCATGATAGAGCCACTAGAGGTCACCATCTAAATTAGTGTTGATCATTAGGTCCACACTCTTTGAATGTGGTTAATTAGTCATGAATACTTCTAATGGTACTAACATCAAATCCATATTTAATTATTTTGTCTGTAAACTATTTCTTTTTCTTTCCTTTCCTTTTTTTTTCTTTTTTTTGGAGGGCAGTTGGGATTAAGTGATTTGCCCAAAGTCACATGGCTAGTTTTTGTGTTAAGTGTCTGAGTCTGGATTTGAACTCAGGTCCTCCTGACTCCAAGGCTAGTGTTCTATTCACTGTGCCACCTAGCCACCCCGTCTTTAAACTATTTCTATGAAACTTTTGTAGTTATTTTGCTGATGCACTATTTTCAGTGAATAATAAAAATAGAAAGAATATGAAGAGCTTTAAGAATGAACTTGGGTTTTCAAAACATGGCATGTTTGCTACCATTGATAACTAGCCCATTTGGAAAGTAGAGACCTCTCACCTAAATTTTCTATATTATATGGTTGTTGTTTTTTTTGTAGCAGACTATAGGAAAAAATCATTCAGTGACTTTTTTTTTTGCTTTAAGGAAAACTTGTTTTATGAAAGCATTGTGAAGTAGAACTAGTGAGTTTTAGTTATTATGATGATGCCTCATTAAAAGAGTATTTAATAAAAATTTTTCATGGTTATTGTTTTTTTTTTCCCATTGAATTTACTGTTCATACCAGTTAGTCTCATAGATAGGTTTAACTTGCTTTGAACACTTGTGGACTTTTGATTTGCCAACAGTTTTTATTGGTTGTGTGGAAATGTAAATCTTTGTTTGAAGAAGTGTGCCCTTGCATCAGAACTTGGCATCCACATTGAATCTTAAGAAAACAGGCTGTTTGTTCCCCGGGGAAACTATTCTAAAAGCTAATTTTGTTTTTATGTACTGTATCCTCCTAGATTAAGTGATTTAGGTTAGGTTGGCCTGGGGCAAAACGTTTCAGGATATTTTAGAAGATCCTGGTATCTAATTTGCTCTTGGAAAATACTTTAGTTTTCAAGCTTTTCTTCCATATCAGTAGACCATACAAACCTTTCCTTTCTCCCCCTCCCCAAAGATGTGTGTGTATTTATAGTGGTGCATATTAAAACTATTTTTGATAAATAATAAATTTAATAACTTGTTGTAGCTATCCCATAATTGTCACACAGAACAAATTCATTCCTAAACAGTTTTTTCAGATTACAAATTTCTGGAAAATAGAGACTTTTGCCATGAACTGTTTCAGAGCCAGGCAGATGTGGGTAACATACTAAATAGTATTTGCTTACTAAACAAGGTTACAGTTAGCTCACATTTGGGCTCTTAGATTTTAAATTCTTATAAATATTTTAAAACCATTGCAGTCTTCACCAAATCTTTATTTTTTATGTTGAGTTACTTATACTCATATTTTGAAATCCTGACATTTTAAATAATTTTTATTTAAGTATTATTAGAAAAATGTATACTTAACCATTTGACTTATGCTATGTAGGTCAAAGGTGTAGTCAACGAAGCTTATTAAAACAGGAACAGATTAATGCACTATTTCTCAAAATTATATTAAAAGAAAATTGCAAAGAGTCACAGGGAACTGTCATCACAAATTATGCCCTTCCCTCTGGTACCAGGTGGGCCTCCTGTAGAGTGAGTGCTCTGTTGGTCACAAAGCATTCTTCTGTACTTTATTCTCTGCTTTCTAGGCCTAACTCTATGCTTGCTGAGAGGTATACATGCTAATTTTAGTACATTCTTTATATTCCTCCTAATTTTCTTTTATTAAGAGGAGCTTTAAGAATTATCATCTACAGTGGTCTTTTGGAAGTATATCATGACCTGGAAATTTCCAACAGTCATCGTAGATTATACAGTTATATCCAGAAATGGAACAATTATAAAATGAAACTTTTCATTCTACAAAATACAGGTGTTGTGTTGTTGTTGTTTTTAAATACAGGTTTAATGAAGAAATTTTAGTGAAGAAATTATTAGCATTTCTCAGGCCATACAGGCTCATACATGTACAGATTATTTATATTACAGACACCTCTGTATCACAAATACTGTAACTGACCCAGACCATTTTTCCTAGTTTGACACTCTTGGAGCCAATATGCACAAACTCAAATAACTAAACTAAAAAGAAACCTTGAAGAAAATGCTCTCCAACCTTGTTAGCCAAAAACATTTGCCAAGATGCACATTTCACAGAGAAAGGTGCAAAAGATATATCCCCTCAAAAACAAATTTAAAAATAAATGGCTGTTTGACATTTCCATAAGAGCTTAAAATGCCAAACTACCTATCTGTTGAAAATAGACATTAGTTATTTTTTTAAAGGAATATATTGTTAATTAGTAAAGGACTAATTGGGAAAGGTTTAGGGAGATTTCAGTCAATTGAGACTTAAAAAATTTTTTCAGTACTCCAAAAACAGGAGGGAGCAACAAGGTTTTTTGTTTTTTTTTTTAATGTTTATAACTCTTGGTGTGTGTGTGTGTGTGTGTGTGTGTGTGTGTGTGTGTGTGTGTGTGTGTGTGATAAAAGAATAAATGTTCAGATTTTTGTTGACCATGAGTTCAACTTCTTTTATAGTGAGAAGTTGTCATAGTTTTCTAATAGTCATGATTAGTATTAGTATTTTTTATATGAACAAGTACTTTATTTGCTAATTAAGACTAACCTGAAGATCAATAGGAGTGAAAGAAGTTTAATCTGACATATACCTTTATGGAATGATTTGTATTCATATTTAAAAATTTTAAAATAAAGTACAGAATTGAATTTTTCTTTGAAAAATTTCCTAACATGTTTTCTTTTTCTTGTGGTGGAAAAACCAACCAGTTTTGATATCCATCATATGCCTTGAAATTTTAAAGTTATATACTTTGACGGTTTTAAAAAGTGTTTTATTTTTGAAAACTTTATTGATATGATTTAGTGTATATTGTTAAATCATATTAGTGTTAAACTAATGGCTTTTTATTTGAGAAGAATAAGATAAAAATGATAGCATTTTTTTATTTTGAAAAGCACATTTTAAAAACTTGTATAAGCTTAAGCTTTTGTCCTCTACTGTTTAAGGTTAATTTAAGGACAGACAGTATTTTATGATGGATTTTAATTCCTTTGTTCTTGAAATTGTTGATGTTTAAAAAACATTTTAATATTTACCTGTTTACTCAAAGCATAGAACAATAATATGGTATTTATGTAATGAGTATACATTTTAATTGTTTGAATCATTAGGAGTATTTTAAAGAATATCAAAATGTGCCATTAAATCTTTTTAAAGAGTTTTTTCCAGTTTAATGTCTAAATCCAAATTCATAAAGAGTTGGAAAAATGAGCTGTCTGAGCTATAGGATTCACAGGGATTTCATATGAAGCCTATTTAATCAGGATAACACTGTTATTAATATTCATCAAGTCAGCTGGAACACAAATGACAGGCTATGGAGTCTATTTTTTTAACTTGGTGAATTTATTAAAAACAGCTTAAAAAATTAATGGAATTTAAGTAAATTTGTTGGATATGAAAATCTAGTTAGAAGTAAAAAATCTTTATAGAACTTTCTTTAAGATCATTTTGCATTGATACCATTTGACAGATTTTATTGGTAGTAGAAGTAGAAAGATGCATGAATGGTCACTTAAGAGGATTTAAATACATTGGCACGTTAATTTTTACATGAATAATAAGTAGTTTCCAAAAGCAATTAACTTATAGTATACAAGATTTTAATAGGAAAATAAGCCTTTGATATCAAAGGAGCTTTAAACTTAGTGACAGGACTTTAAAGTAATTTGACCCATTTGATTTTTGCAATTTGTGCTGTACCTGTTATCAAGTATTCATATATTTATATTTTATGCATGAGAAAAATAGATAAGAATAGTTTGATGCTCCCCATATCCTAGTAAAGCTAAACATTTGTGGCAATAGTTCTGGTAAAGATTTGAACATTTGCCATACTTTTTTAGAATAAGTATTATTAGAGAACATCTTCTCCTCTGTATAAGTCAGAGGTAAGATTGATTTATCATAATGCTAAATACAGTAAATCTCAATGCAGTTTCATAGTTTGTTTCCAGTTTTTTACAACAATAGCAGAATATCATGTGTTTTCCATGTTTACAACATAAACTCTCTAGTCCTGTCCAGTTAATTTTTTAATACTTCGATTATTTCTAGCAAGTATATTCTTTTTGACAGTCCAGCTATGTATTGCATATAATTTCTAATATTAATCTTTTTTCTTTCCAGATTTCCAAGTAGTGCTTTAGTATTACCCAGTCACATATCGTATTGTGCTTAATGTACAAGAAGTTATTTCAAACTGAAAGTTACTATTAAAGTTAACTCTAGCTTGTAGACTCTATTTTCCTGGAGATGATTTTCTAATGTGCAATTTTTATTCTTAAAATTAAAATTCATTGTGTTGTTAATTGGATCTGGCTTATGAAAGAACATAGAATTTAAAGCTGGATTAGTTTCTGTACAGCCACTTGGGCATGAATTAGAATATCCAATGAGTGAAGAATTTCCCTTAAAATTTCCCCTTTTCAGTCTTACATATGGAAGAATTGTAAAATAATTTAATAACTATTTTTATATTCAGCAGATAGCATTTTTTTTTGCTGGACTTCAGGAAGTTCTACATGGTGTTAACAAATCTATATGCCTTTGAGATATTAAGCATATTGTGTTAGGCATATTCTCACACCTCCACAGTGAGGGTGACACCTCCACAGTGAGGGTGACTGCTCCACAAGTAGTTTTTTTTTTTTTTATGGTTCAGTGACATTCACTCATATGTCCAGGAGAGGGCAGCATTTTCCTATACCAGGTACATACTGTAAAAAGAACATGCTCTGCTTACACTGTCAGTGTTTCTTGTAATTACTCCCAGTATATTTGTTGCTTGCTTATGAATTAACTTGCATTTATGGAACTAAATCATTCCAATCATTTAATTACACCTGAGGAGCTGAACTATAATTGCTTGCTTCCAACTAGGATCTGATATGGCTTGAGCAGTATTAATTTGGTGTTTACTTTTCTGAGTGCTAAAAGCATTAAAATGATTGTGCAATGGGATTACATTTTACTAATTGCTGGCATTCATTAGCTGGGTAAATGGCAAGGAATAATGACTGTATATTGTAGAAGGATAAAATTATGGTTTTAAATAGTATATTACTAGCACATTAAGGCCCCTAAGACATGTTTTTAAATACTCCAGAGGTTATTAAATACTGTATTTTCTTCATGTCTTGCTATATGAATCTATTATTAAAAGAGTCCAATTATTATTAACCTTTTGGGCAATATGTAGGGAAATGGCTTCATTGAATGAAACATTTCTTTGATATTAATAACCTTATATATTTTCAGCTAATCCAAAAGCAAATGTGGAACTTAGAAAAAGATTGCCAACTCCAAATCAACACAGTTACAGAGAATTAGAAAAGGAGAAACTTACAGCTTCATTTGAGGACTTTGGTAAAGAACTGTGTGTACTATATATGAGGTAACTGCTATTCTTTTCACTGTTAGAAAGCTAAAACATTTTAAAAATAGCTTTTGTCATATATACATATTTTGTAAAAATATACATAAAAGGTAGTTCCTATATGTTTACAATAAAAGATGACCTAAAGAAATCTTATCAATAATCTCCACAATTACTTTAAAAATTGGAAGTTTAGAGATAAAAGGTTGTTCAGTTTTTGCTTTGGTAATGTGAGTGGGTTCTAGGAATAGTGTTTCTACTCCTAGAATTATAAAAGAAGCCCTTAAAAATTGATTCTTCATTGCCATCCTGCAATGATATGCTTGAAATGTAAGCATGAGTTGAAATTAAAACTTTTAGTTTAACACTATTAAAAATGAATTTTTATAGGAGAATTAATGTCTGTTTTCATGAACCAGCCATCTTTTAATACTCTCAACTTTTAAGCATATGTGTCATATTTCTTGGAAAGTTATAATAGATCTCAGTTTGGATTTTTAGATTTGAATAAAACAGGAGTTGGTGTTTATGATACATAATCCTAGATACTTTCCTGAGTTTTATTTATGCACATTTTAAATACCCATTTCATATTATTATTATCATGTAAAAGGTTAATTTTTTTTATATCTTGACGTTCTAAAGGTGTATGAAAATACTATTTGATGTATAACATTTCTTTTTTATTTTTCCAAAATTTTAGAATAAATATGAAATACCTTAAATACTTGAAGTAATTTTTAATTTAATTAATTTAATTTAATTTAATCTACATATTTTAAGTTAAAGGTTTAAAAGGGGAATTTTTCACAAATTTGTAGCTCTAATTGAAAACCTCACTAAATAATTAGTTAAATTAAAGCATATTCCAACTAATGAATTCATTAAAAAAAACTGAACAATTACCATTGACTAAATATAATTATAAAGGAAATAACCTTTTCCTGGAAAAACTATTTAACATCAGATGTAAAAATAACCAATTTACTGCCCTAGTAAAAATATTTTAGAAAGCCATTTGTCTTATAAATTCTGTCTTAAACAAAGCTAAGGAATAGGCTTGTTCTAATATATTGTTTTAAGTTTATTTATCTAGAGTTGGCTTTACTTTAGCTTTAAAATCTTGGAGCAATAATCATTGACCGTGCCAGATCAAACAAGTTCAGAAGTACAAATGGAGAACTGGTCAAAAGGTAAGAACTTTTAAGGTATTAATATGTAACCCCAGGTGTTGTACTTGTGCAAGGATTGTGGAATATGTTTGTTCTTGCTGATATATTAAAGACTCTGTGTGTGTGTGTGTGTGTGTGTATGTGTGTGTGTGTGTGTGTGTGTGTGTGTGTGTGTGTGTGTGTGTGTGTGTGTGACAGAGAGAGACAGAGACAGAGAGAGACAGAGACAGAGACAGAGACAGAGAGAAAGGGAGAGAAAGATTAGGGGGATATTCACTTTACCTTGTTTCATGGAAAAACTGGTGGTGGTGGGGACAATATTTAATATTTTCAAAATTGAAACCTTAGAGTATATATTAAGGAAAATATGAATCTCCTTAATTTTTTCCAAGTTATGCTTTCTATATAGTACTCCATGACACTTTTGTTTTCCTGTTCTCCCTTCTAGAAGTTTGGTTTAGCAGTGGTCAGGTAGCTTTTCCTTACATATGACGTTGTTTCAAAGATTTGTCTAACAAACGTTCACCAGAGCAGTTTCTGCATACTCTTTTTAAAAAAAATTAAGCTGACCAAAACCTTAACATAGACAAATATAGCATGTAGTTGTCTTATAAAATGTATCATAAATAACAAAGAAGACTATCACTTCATATATTTAGCCTACATAGGTCATGAATATATTTTATAATAAATAGTACAAATGTTGTTCTGTCATTGAGGGAAGTGTCATAGATCAATAGAAGTTCCTGGCTTTCATGAATTTCAGTGGTTTTTTTTAAGTCCTAATTTTTTGCTAATCATTTTAAAGTTCATCATTCTACAGTCCTGTAGAAATTGATAATGAAATTTTTGAATAGATATCCCTGATAATGAATAGGTTTATATTTTGGGAGTTGATAGTGAGGTCAGATATTAGTTGTTCTCATTTTAAAAGTATGTAGTTTATTAAAATTTAAAACCTTTAGGGGTCAGTATATACTAAGAAAGGTTAAAAAGGTTAACTGTGCTATAGTAACTAACCAAAACAATTTAAGTCAGCTATACATTAAATATTTTCTGTCTGTTACAAAATAGTGAAGATATGATAGAGTTTTTCAAAGCTTAGAGAAGCTTAGATAACGTTTTAATTTCCTGAGTTTTTTTCTTTAGGATAATTTCTGACTTTTATTATTTTATAATGTATATGTAAAGAGCTGTGTTGCTTTGTCATGTTAATTTTTTTTAAAAAATATTTAATTGGGTCCTTTTGTCTTTACATCATAGTCATTTTCTACACTGCCCACTTTATAATGCTTTTCTGCTAGTAATCACCTTTAAGTTGTCATGGGTTGGATGGCCTAAAAAATGGGTTTTGAATCTAAAAATGCAGTATGTATGTATTAGTGTACATAAGAATAAATACTTTATAATTTTTAAGTAAGACTGGGAGGAAATAGGAAAAAGGATGTTGAAAATGTTTTTGGTTTCCAGGCTCAAGAAAAAATAATTAGTAGTAATCATGTGTGACTAAGTTGTTTGAGGAAATAAATTACTGCCTTGTGATTACATTGAAAGCAATACCTAGATTAACTTGCATTTGCTGACTGAATGACCTTAAAGTAAAAGTTGATATTACTAAATTGTTTTCAGTGAATATAGTAACAGCACCATCTCTCTAAATAAGTAATTAAAAGAACCCCAAACTTTGTGTTTTACAAACTTTATTTCAATGAATCTGTGATCTTCTCAGTGGGGGTCTTCCATCCAAGGGTAGAACTCTCTCTAGGCCTTCTCATCCTGTGTGGTTCTTTGACACATCTTCCTAAATCCTCTGTAAGAGCGCCACTCATAGTGCTACCAGAGTGTGTGGCTTATGTGCCCATTATTCCTTACTCTGATTTCATGAATGGCTCATCTCCTTTTTCTTCAATATACCTCTTTAATGATGTATTTTATGCCAATTGTGAGTTATTTTTCATCGACAATATGTTACAATTTTAAGTCTTCAAAGTGTGGTATTTCATGATAAACCTCTTATTTTAAATTCCTGTGAAAATAGAACATGAAAATAATAAGCAACACAAAGCAACAAACTTACTGAAGTGTGATAAGTAGAATAACATCTATCTATCCCTAAATGATTTAGATGTTAATATTATTAAATAGAAATATTTGAAATTTATTTAAATTCTATAGAGGCACTAAATATGATCATATATATGAAACAAGGATGCCTTTAAAATTCATAAGTACTTGATACAGCACATTTTATTATTATAGATGATAGCATATGGAACTAATGGTATTCATTTAGGGTAAAACAAACTTTTGCCAGTATTGAAATTTCTATTTCAATTCAAAATCTCAACACTAATGGTATCCTAGAAGATTTTATATGCATTTTATAGCAAATATGGATTTGATTATATTTCATTATCCATGTGCCTTAGGAGAGGTTAAAAAAGACATGTCTTAGGGCTGATTAAATTTACTGTTTATCTCCACAGGACCTAGTTTAATAGAGTGATAGTGGCTTCTCGCACATTACCATCTAAGAATACTTGAGAGAGTGGTTCAGGACCATTGGCAGCTAGCCAAAAAAGAGTGATTCATTTCCAGAGGAAATGTGCAGACTCCAATTGAAAAACGATTAAGGATATAGTCCATTATGGAAAAGAAATCCATTCCTTTAAATACATTTATTAAATCAAGTTGGCTTCTGGGGATATCTGATTTTATGCCTCCTTTAACTATGATATTATCTTTAGGCCTAAAAAGAAAAAAACAAAAAAAAAACTGACCAAACCAAAACAGAATAGGAACCTGCATTTCAAAGAAGATAAAATTTTGTAATATATAAAGTTTGTGATAAACTTTATGTTGAAATAATAATTTCTGTTAGTAATGATTTGTGTTAATTAGTAGGAAAATTTTCATAAGGAAAAGTAGTACTATTTTAATTTTAAATAACATCTAAATCATCAAACTTTGTGCCCAAGTCTATGCCAGCAAAATTACATAGTAAAATTGATGGTTTGGAAACCCTTCTCTAGGAACTTAGTTAATTTTTAGGGTTGTTTTGATTTCAGAGCCTTGAATCAGCAAAAGTTGGTTCATATGTTTAAGTTTATTAAGGGTTTTAGTCCATGCTTCTACTAGTTGAAATTATACTAGTATAGTGATTCTTAACCATTTTTGTGTTATAAATCCCTTTGGCAATCTGGTGAAGCCTATGCATCATCTTTCAGAATAATGGCTTTAAATCCACTAAATGAAATATATAGGATTAGAAAAAAATATATTTAAATAAAGATACATATTTTTTTCTGCCCATTTCCAAGTTTATGGGCCCTTCAGAAGGTTCTCTGGAGAATTCCTGTACTAATGTTAGGATTCCTAATAAATTCAGAGCAGTAGATTTTTATCTGAAGGTTTGTCTTTTGTTATGTGGTTAATAATTTTTATAAAATATCAAAATTGAAAAAGAATTTTATAGAACTTTTAATATTGCATCTGTACTTTTAAAAGTCACTTAATGAATTCATATTGTCGTTTTTCTTGAAAAAGTTTATGATTATCAAGCCTTTGAGTGATAATTTCCAGAAGATATTTTTGTTGCTTTTAGAATTGTGCAAGGAAAAGAAATAAAAACTTAAAATTAAATCAGATGAACCTATAAAATTTCAACCTACCTTGAAATTTTAATGTTAAAAATTATTTTGTAGTTCAGTGTCCTAATCCACAATTTGGAGGATTTTTTTGCTCCTTTGTAAATGTAATTTGTAATTTGTAAATGTATTTGAAAAGGCCCCAAAATGATTAAAGCATATATTGAATTTTTCATATTAATATTGGGTTCATAGTGATTGGCCTTGTTTTGTGAAGTCTGTAATTTTTAGCAGTGAACACTATTAAGTTAAACTTATTTCAATGTCATATTTATTGTTACTTAATTAGCTAGCATAGTTTTTAAGTATGGATAACTAGCTTGTAGCATCTGACATAACATCCTAAGAATTAAATAAATGTGAAGAACTTGTAATCAACATTAAGTATAATTATATTCAAATTTTCTTCTTTAAATAATATTCTTTTCTTCTCTTCTCTCAAAAGTTCACGAGCATCAAGGCTTACCTCTTTGTGACAATGAGATAACATTTACTATTAGTTTTGTTGAACTAACCAAAATATATTGACTATAAGATTGGGAAAAACAATCTAATACTAAACAATCTAAACAAGCTAATACTTCCTACCCAAGAGTTCAGGGCTTATTCCCTTTGTGTGCACAAATGTTTTAACTTGCATACATTGTATGAACATAGATCTGTACGTAGATCTGCATATATTGTATGACGTATACAATAGAGTATTATTACCAAGTAAAATGAGTGTGAAGAATTTTTATAATTTAAGACTCTTCCCATTTTTATTGTACTTCATTATATTTTAAGTAAATGTTAGTATGATAGAACAAATGGTGATCATTCTTCCTTTCTGTCATTTTCAGAATTATAATTAACAATATTTACAGTATAAGAAATATGATTGTTTCTGTCTAGAAAGCATTGCTTGTATTTTATTATCTACTAGTACAGAGCTTAAGATCAGGACAGGGCTGCATTAGGACAGGTAAGATGAGCAAATACATAACAAAAAAATTTCATTAAAAAAGCAGTCCTTGATCTCTAGGGAATGCAGTAGACCGTTATCAGAGGGTTCACTTGCATCTTTAATAGACCATTTGCCCTGTGTGAATTTTTTGTTGGCCCCTTATTACCACAAGTGACCTTTTCCTTTTTTTCCCCTTTACCACTAGTGGTCATCTAAAAGGAACAATTAATTTTAAAAAAGCCCATTACTTTTCTAAGACTATTCTGCCAAAATTTTTTGGCACCTTCACATTTTAAAATGTTTGACATAACAGTATACTTGTCACAGTATGCAACATTTTACTAAGACCCTAAGAAGTAAAAAGGAATGTACCTTTCCCTTTTATTCATTTATTTTATGGAGAAAAGGGTATATTTGAATAAAACAAACAGTTTTCAATTTGAAAATTATTTAATAATTCTACATAAACTGTATTGATAGCATGGAATCCTATATTTAAACTAACCTTAATTATGAGTGATAAACAGAATATTTACCTATCCCTTATGAACTGTTGCTGATATGTAAATTTATTCTTTGACTTTGCACAAATACACTTTTGAGCTACTGCTTAAACACTTTTAGGGCCTTAGCCAAACAGTTTTAATGATGCCTCTAATATTATGAAAGTGTGACATTTGATGAATACTTTGTGTAGTTGTGATATCTGGGAATATGTAAACAAAAAAAGAGGACATCTGAGTCATCATGCAACACCTAGATAATGTATAATTTTACTGTCTATAGCCATCTTGACATTTTTTTATCTTCCAAAGGCAGGTTTCATTTGGAATCTTAATCTGAGATTTATTTGGTGGGTCTTGAAATCATAGCTAGGGTTCCCACAGGAAATGGTCCATCCACCAGCAGATTAAATGGCAGTCCTGCAGTTGTTAGGGGAGTTCTGCATTTAACACACATGCATACTCATTCAGCAGCACTGTGGAGAAAAATTAAAGTAGTAACCCAGGTTTAGGAACAATGTAGCTAAAAAGTCCCATATTTGCTGAATGACAAAGGGTTATATAGCAGCATTTCATTTTATTATTCGTGCTTGAATTTCTTGTTTGCTTTGTTGAGTCTGCTGACGAATACTAATAAATGCCTGCAACAATCCAGACGAGAGATGCCTGGCAACAAAGCTATGCGGTGGACCTCCCTGATCTTCTCCAGTTCACAACCTGACCTTTTGAAAAATTGGCTGGGCTAAGCTGCAGAATTTGGGTGTAATGGTTATTGTTAACTCCAGCTTTAGGATTTATTAATTTGTGTGATCAAGACTTACCTATACTTCAAAGTTTCAAAAGACCAAACACAATCATCCACCCATTAGAACTAACATTGTGTTTCAGTGAATCCCACTTAGTATCTGACTAGTGATTCTTTTATTTTGATGTGTTCAGAATCTAAAGATGCTTTTAAAGTAGAACTGAGAGAGACATGTATAAAGAAGATCTGGGGTTTTCTCTGTAGCTAATATGGGGGGGGGTGGCAGGGGGTAGCCTTTCAGTAATGAATTGTAAAGTTGCTTTTTAATACAGGGAAAAATGTGTATGTTCAAATATACATGCAAGAAGTTACAAACATTATGATTAACATTAGTACTTATTTTAAGAATTTGTTGTTTTAAAAAAATTAATCAGTTATATTTAGGGTGATGGACTTTTAAAAAGTTAATATATTCCCTGTTAAATAAGTATATATACATGTATATATATATATTAATTATGTTTGATAAGAAAAATGGGGAGATATTGAAAAATTAATGTATATTTTACTATCTGTATAACCAATTTAAAATTATTTATAATAATAATGTTTTATAAGTTGACAAAATTTAAATAAGACTGAATTTTGGCCTACTTCAATTCTGGAAGCTTCATGAAAAAATATTTTAAGACCTCTTAAATGTGCTCTGTTTTATTACTATTAAAATCATTCAATAAAATTTATTAAACATCTGATATCTACATGACACAATGCTAGGGACCAAAAGACAGAAGAGAAATAACTCCTACCCTCAGGGAGGTTACTTTCTACTGGAAAGAAATATACTCAGATAAGTTTATACAAAATCAGTATGAAATCATTTTTAGGAAGGTGGGGAAAGAATATTAACAACTTTTTAAAATAGATCTTATGCTAGAAAGTTGTATTGTTTTACAAATACATGTACAAATACAAATACATGTGAGCAACTTAATTCAAGTGTACGAATTTTTTTTTACTCATACTTAACCAATCAGTTTAACAGATTAAGCACTTTAATAATACACCTAATAAGTTTATAAATGAATTCGTGAAAAACATATATAAAGCATTTATTTTGTGCAACACAATATATTAAATGCTTGTGATACAAATAGAAGAGCAAGACAGTCCCTTATCTCAAGGAGTTCGTGTTTTAATAGGGGAAGATAATCCACATAGGAGGTTTTAGCTACAGGTCAGATGGAAAGGCACCATGGAATTTAGGATGCAATGGCAAAGCAAATGTGGTTTTTAAAAATTATTTTTATTTAATGTGTTAAATATTTCCCAATTCCATGTAAAGAATTTTAGCAATCATTTAAAAAAATTCTCCCTTGAGAAGGAAAGTAATTTGATATCGATTATACATGTGAAGTCATGTAAAATGTATTTCCTTGTTAGCCATGTTGCAAAAGAAAACACAAACAAAATAGAATAAAAACTTTTTAAAAAGCATGTTTCAACCTGCATTCAGAGTTCATTTGTTTTTTCTTTGGAGGTAGATAGCATTTTTCATCATGGGTCCTTTGGAATTATTTTGGATCACTGCCTGTGATTACTGTGGATTACTGTGTACAGTGTTCTGGTTCTGCTCACTTCATTTTGTATCAGTTCATACAAGACTTACCAGGTTTTTTGAAAATCTTTCTGCTTGTCATTTCATATAATAGTATTCTATTACAATTATATATACCATAGCATATTCAGTCATTCCCCAATTGATGAATATCTCCTCAGTTTCCAATTCTTTGCATATGATAAATAGCTACTATAAATATTTTTGTACATATAGGTCCTTTTCCTTTTTCTTTAATCTCTTTGGGGCACAGACCTAGTAGTGATATTGGGTCCAAGGGTATGCAGTTTTATAGCCCTTTGGGTATTGTTCCAAATTGTTTTCTAGAATAGTTGGACTAGTTTACAACTCTAACAACAGGGAATTAATGTCCCAATTTTTCCTCATTCCTTCCAGCATTTGTCATTTTCCTTTGCTGTCATATTAGCCCATCGGATAAGTGTGAGTTGGTACCTCAGAGTTGTCTTAATTTTCATTTCTTTAATCAGTAGTGATTTACCTTTGGTGTCTTCTGAAAACTGCCTATTCTCATCCAGATGTCTTTTCTTTAAAAGCATTTCTATTGATAAAACCCTATGTACAGTTGATATTGAATCATTAGATAGTGCCAAGGACTCTCTTTTCTGGTTTTTCAATAGCTCTGACTGCTGAGGAGGTGGGGTTTGTGGGGTGGTAGGTAGGGAGGAGTGATAGGTAGTCATAAAAGTGTTCAATACATGCAAAAACAGTTGCCAGAAGTTGTCAGGTAGATTCCATGGATAATAGATACAAGTACTGGGCTTGTATCAGGGCTGGTGGTCTACAAAGTGCTGCTGTTCCAGGGGCTCTTAGGCTCAGTCTGAATAGAGGTGGACCTTGAAATGTTAGTGTGATTTGACTTGCCTGTCCAATATCATCTTGAAGGTTCCTTGCTGCTTCAGCTAGGTTGGCTCTCCTGCCCCAGGTGACAGTCAGCAATTGGTGTGGGTTGTTTGCCTAGATGGCAGTTATTGGAGTGGGCTGAAATAGTGTTGGTGATATGAGGAGCACTGCTGTTTCCTGGGCTGTTGGATTTACCTGCCTAAAATATTTTTCAAACCTCCTAAATTTGCCCTATTCTATTACTGGTGACTTAGAGGGCTATGCTTAGAATTGTTTAAAATATTTCCCAATTCCATGTAAAAAAATTTTAGCAATCATTAAAAAAAATTTTGAGTTCCAAATTATTTCCCTGATAATCTGATAGTCTTAGGGGGAGAACACCACTACCAGGGCTCTTGGGTTCAGCAGTCCTGGGCAATCTCCATCAGGGTAGGAGTGGAAGTAATGGTCAAAGTGTTGGTGGTGCTTTGACTGTGACATATACACTTTTATATGTGAGTGTATGTGTATGTGTGTGTGTGTGCGTATATGTCTGTATGTATATTATATATATGTGCATATATACGTATATATATATTTGTATGAAAAAAATTTTGTATTGAGACTGGGACTCTATCTCACCCTGGACTAAAGTGAAGCAGTCAATTATGGGTCTGATCAGCACAGCAGCTTTAACACATTCCATTTTTCCAGCTTGGACTAGTTCATTTTTCCTTAGGCAGCTTAGGGGAACCTGTTTTATCCCCATTTTCCTCCTACCCATTCCCCTTCCAGAGTTCATCATTTTGTTGTCATATTTAGTTGAGCTATCCGTTTGGCTTAGATTACTGTAGCTCAGAACTCACAACCTTAGGTGATCTACCAGCTTCAACTTTCCTTGTAGCTGGGATTACAGGGTTAAAATCTCAATTGATGTGGTCAGGGAACACCCAGAATACAGTTACAAAGAATAAGATAGTCATTTCAATAATTAATTATCCTACAACCATACAACAGTATGTGAAGTCTTTAATGAATTTGAGAGGATAATATGGCCTTGGCTATGGATAAAGGTAATTGACACTATACCAGAAACATCTTACAGTTGGCCTGTATATAAAAGAAATAAGTCTTTCAGATGAGGAAAGTCCAAGCTTTGCTTTGTGGAGGTTAAACTCCATACCTACACCAGAAGGCAGCAAAATTGGAGGGTGGAGGGACATTTTCTTTGCATCTTGACAGAAGCAAAGATATACTTCCTAAGACAAATAAGTATGTGAAGAGAAAATCACCCATGTGAGGAGGCAGCTTTAGAATGTAATCTCTGGTCACAGAGAGAAGTCTTTGCCAAGGACTTAAGGACCCTGGGACCCTATGTGAGCCTTTTGCCTATCAGAGATGATACATCAGAGGGGAGCTTTCTGAAGACTTACTAAAGCAGGGGTTCTTAGGCAGGCAACTGGATGGCACAATGAGATAGAGAGCTAAGACTGGAGTTAAAAAAACCTGAGTTCAGATATGACCATAGGCATTTACTAGTTGTGCAACTCTGGGTGAGTCACTTAACCTCTTTTTACCTCAATTTCCTCAGCTGAAAAATAAGGATGATTATAGTACCTACCTCACAGAATTATTGTGAGGATTAAGTAGATTCTTTCTCAGAAGTTTTTTTTTTGTTTGTTTTTTTTGCTTCTTGGAGGGCAATTGGGGTTAAGTAACTTTCCCAAGGTCACACGGCTAGGTTTTCGTTTGTGTGTGCGTTAAGTGTCTGAGGTCAGATCCGAACTCAGGTCGTTCTGACTCCAGGGCCGATGATCTACTCACTGCGCCACCTAGCTGCCCCTCTCAGAAGTTTTTAAAGGCATACAATTACAGACAGTTCTTACTTTGTATAAGTTCATATTATGTGAATTGGACTTTAGATAAGGAATAATGAAAGAAATCCATATTCCAGACAAACAAACCCAATGTTAACTTTGTTTGCAGCACTGTTTTCTCTCTCTCTCTCTCTCTCTCTCTCTCTCTCTCTCTCTCTCTCTCTCTCTCTCTTTCTCCTTGCCTTTAGCTTTCCATTCTGGGGCCTCCTACCCTCTCACAGATGACAAAAGAAGTCTCCAACAAATCCTTTAAAAAATCCTCCAAGTGAAAGCCCCACTCCTCCTACCCACCACTGTGTCAGACCCCACTTGTCTTCTGTCAGTCTGTGCTCCAGTATGCCTGTCTGTCCCTGGTCTTATATGCTTCAACCATGTATTGACCTAC
This sequence comes from Gymnobelideus leadbeateri, assembly GCA_011680675.1. Classification (NCBI taxonomy): domain Eukaryota; kingdom Metazoa; phylum Chordata; class Mammalia; order Diprotodontia; family Petauridae; genus Gymnobelideus; species Gymnobelideus leadbeateri. Next base: position 64,915 of record WOXC01008778.1, on the reverse strand, counting down.
TTTCTGCCTCTCTCCTTCCCTCCCTTTTCTACCTCCGGGCAAATTAACATTACTGCACAAATTACTCTGCATGGTGGTGTATGAAATGATCCACTTAAGTAAAGCAAGAAGTGTCTGTATAGTGAAATGCAGTGATCAAAATAAATATAATTTCAAAAAGCCTATGGACCCTCTAAAGGTAGAAAAGACTTTTAGATCTTGTAATATCATGTATTATGGGTCACCCATCATCATATACACACATACATGTATACATACACACATACTAGTGCTTTCCATGGGTGTTGTGTGTATTTTTTGGGAGAGTACACTCAACCTTTTCAATGTTTTATACCAATTGTGATTGTCATTACCATATTATTAAATGCGTTTACTAATGGGAAGCGTGACAGTAGGGTCTAGGGAACTCTTATTGTAGGAATAGCCACCGACCGGACCTCTCCTCTAGGGATCCAGACTACCAATTCAAATACAAATGTCAGTTAGGAAAGCATCTTAAAGAGGGTGTCACATATAAATAATTGCAAAGGAGTACATTTTACTCACCCATAAATTAGCAAATAACTCCATTGGAGTAGTGTAATTAATATGAAAGAATCTATGGGTAAAATGAAGCACTTAATATATGACTCCTCCTAGACTTTCTAATCAAAACAAGGTAAAAACAAGTCACTTTAAGCATTACATTGTTGAAATCAAAGGTTCTTAACTTGGGGTCTGTAAACTTGTTTTTAAAGATATTTTGACAATTCTATTTTAATATAATGAATTCTCCTTGTAATCTTATATATTTTATTTTATACCTTTTAAAATAATTGTTCTGAGAAATTGTTCATGACACAAAAACAATTAAGGATCCTTGGTTTCTAAATAGTTCAAAGTTAAAAGTTAATGTCTCCTTTTAAAGGAAGCTCCTTAGTATGAAGCCAGAGTTAGTTCATGTAGGTAAGGGGGAAACATGAAGAAAAAGCTCTCAGAGATGGAAGACTAAGAGAGGAACCAAACAATGGACTAGTTATGTAGATAATAAGAGTTCAGCAAAAACATAAAGATGATGGGAAATACCTCTCCCAAATACAAAAGCTTTCGAATTTGAAGTAGCAGTGCTGGTGTGAGTTAAGGATTTAGGCTTCTCCCACTGTTGGTCCTGTGCCATATTTTGCATATGAGATAGAAATAATAGTCTAATCCCCATTCCCATGCAAGTTTCGTTAGTTTTTCCTTAAAAGGCATTGAGATCATCCATGAGACTTAATTGACTTTGATGAATAATAACTTAGGCTATTGATAGCACTTCCCATTTGCCTGAGTATGAAACAGCAAGGAGGACCCCCGTGTTTTCTCTGATATTTGGCTGGCAGACCACCATGGACAACACCAAGCAGAGGAACTTTGCTCAACTGAATCGGTTTAAGGTAGCCTTAATGTATATCCTTTCCTTTTGATAGATAAGTAAATCTTTTGTCAACTATTGAATGGCCTCATGTCTTATCTTGCTCTGTTACTGTATACAAACTGTAGGGGCCTGACCTGAATCAGACACTTACCAGAACATTGTGCCCTCACCAAGTTCCCTTTGGAGCTCTAGGTATGGGAGTGGGAGAAGGAATTCTTTCAATCTAGTGAGCTAGTGTGACATCCTAGGAACAGAGAGTAGTCTTAAGAGTCAGAAGCTAATCCAGATTAGAAATGGGCATGGATGGGATAGGTGCTTCCTCAAATGGAGCTTCTGAAAAGAAACTCACCAATTAGAAGATGAAGACTATCGAGATGAAGATATCTCTTAAGGTGAGAAGGCTGCTGGAGTCTAGTTGGAAAACTAGTTTGGAGAGTTATTAGTTGAGTTGGTTCAGTGCAAATGAATTAAAAGTCCCCAGTGAAAAAAGGAAAAGAAATAATGAATCAATAGCAAGAAACTCTAGAGTGCTTCAAGAGAATTAGGAAAATGTTAAGAGGAAAAAAAGGATGGAAATCAAGTCTGAAATTAGGATGAAAATTGAAGCTCTCAAAGAATTCAGTAAATGAGAATAATCAGTTTAGAATCAATGAATGACAGTTTTTGTAAGATAGTAGAGGCTTTAAAAAAAGAAAATAAGCAGCTCAAAAGGACAGATTTGAAAGGAAAATTGATAAACTAGAGTCAAAGAACTGAAGTAAGGAAAGTAGAGAAGTTCTTAACTAATCAAAGAGACTGACCTTGAGGAAAGAATGTGCAGAGATAATAGGACCATCATAAATTGCCCAGAAAAATATGCATATTGTACTACAGGAAATTAAAAATGTCTAGAATTATGGTTTTTTTCTTTTTGGAGAGGGGAAGGTAGGGCAGTTGGGATTAAGTGACTTGCCCAAGTCAGACGGCTAGTTTTGTGTTAAGTGTCTGAGGCTGGATTTACACTCCGGTCCTCCTGACTCCAGGGCCAGTGCTCTGTGCACTGCACCGCCTAGCCGCCCTGAAAATGTCTAGAATTATTGAAAACAACATGATACTGGTTGATATACTCAGTGGATTAAGAGGAACTTCAAACATCAAAAACCTAGGAAGTGTTACTAAATGCAACCAAGTGAAAAAATTTCAGAGTTTAAGGTCAGAACAAAAGAGAAACACATTTAACTCTCATTGAAAATCAACTTAAATTGCCCAGGGCCACTATGAAAAAAAAAAACAAAGATTATAACAGTATGATATTCTGAAGAGCAAAGCAAAGTAGATCATGATCTACTCCCCAAAAAGTATGCTCTCTGTTGTTGAAAGAAAATAAAAGAGACTTTAACCATGATGGAAGTGGGTGGGGAGGGTACAAACATTTAAAACATTCCTCCAGGTGAATTCTGATCAGCATGCAAGCACTGCAAACCAGAAAACAAAAATGGTAAATAAGTATAGTTAGTATGAGAAACCTGGATAATGAAATCATTGTAATTCCAGGGCAGATTCCTTATCTAAGGGCATTTTTTCAAGTATTCTTATTGTGATAAAGGGTTCAAAGAGAGGACACCTAAAGAGGTAAGGATTTATGAATCAATGAGTTAAGCTGAATGTAGGGCTGGATGATCTGAATTCAATCCTTACTTCTTTTGCCTACTAGCTTTATGACCATGGAAAAGTCACTTACTCTCTTAATGTCCCAGGCAACTCTCTAAGTTTATGTTGCAGGTGGGTATCTGTATTGGTAGGGAGTTTCCTTGCCAGGACATTCCTAAGCCTGAAATCATGGCTTTCTGAGGGGAAAAGATGAGAAGAGAAGGAGAAAGAAATGAATTTCCTTTTCTTGCTTAACAATTACTCAAACTCCTTTGCTGAATCCAAAGTGCATCCCAGCTAACTAACTGTGTGTATACCCAATGGCTTTGCACTATACTTAGTATACTCTATACTCAATTACTTGATGACTCCCATAAACTCCTATGGTTTAATTATCTATGTAGATGACTCCTAGATCTTTATATCCAGCCATAATCTTTCTCCCAAGTTCCAATTTTCTGTCACTGCTTATTTGATATTTGAAGCTGGTTGTACTATGAGCATGTCAGATTCAATATGTCCAAAAAGTACTCATTATTTTTTTGCTGAAACCTAATCCTTTTCCTTTTTTTTCTTTTTAAAATGAACATTTTTAAATTGTAGATACTACTGTTGTCCCAGTCAACTAGTTTTGCAGCCCCAGTGTCCTCTTCAGCTTCTCATTCATACTCACTCCTTATTTCCAGTTGCCAGATCTTGTTCTCTTTTTCTTTTTACCTCCAAAATGTCCCTCCACTCACAGTCACTACTCTGATTTAAACTCTCATTACTTTTTACCTGTACTAATTGCAATAGCCACCTAGTTGGTCTACCTTTCTTAAATCTTTCCCCATTTTAAGTCCATCTTCCATATGGTCACCAAAGTGATTTCTGTAGAGTTCAAATCTAAACATGGTATTACTCAGTAATCTCCAGTGGCTTCCTATTGCTTCTAGGATCAAATATAAACTTCTCTGGCAAATGGAGCTTTCACAAACTAAACTCATTATGCCCTTCTAGCCTAATTAAATATAATTCCTCTCCATGTACCTTAACAATTCATCTAAACTGGCCATGTTGTTCCTCACACATTTTGTTTCTGTCTCCATATCTTTACATAAACTACTTCTCATTCTCTCTCACTTCTGCTTTAATCTCTCGTTTCCTTTAGTGTTACAGTCTTTAAGTGACATCTTCTTCATGATGCCTTTCCTCATTCCTCCAGCTACTAATGCAGAGAAGTCGTGGAGTCAGGGTACCTATTGAGACATAATTATTTTTGGACATAGTCAACACACGAATTTGTTTTGCTTGACTATGCTTATTTGTTGCAGGGTTTGTTTTTTTCTTCTGGTGGGTTAGAAGATGGGAGAGAGATAAAATGAATTTTCATTAATTGAAAAAAGTAATAATTTTTTTTATTAATTAACGTATTAATTTTTAGTTTTCAACATTCCCTTCCATAAGATTTTGTTATAAATTTTCTCCCCTTGCCCTCTCCTTTCCCAAGATGGTGTGCAATATGATACATTCATATTAAAGACATTTTCACATTAGTTATATTGTAAAGAAGAACTAGAAAGAATGGGCGGAACCACAAGAAAGAAGAAACAAAAAAAAAAGAAAAGAGAAAATAGTATGCTTCGACCTGTATTCAGACTCCATAGTTCTTTTTTTGCATGCGGATGGCATTTTCCATCATGGGCCTTTTGGAGTTGTCTTAGATCCTTTCATTGCTGAGAAGAGCTAAGTTTCTCAGTCTCCTCGGAATGTTGCTGTTACTGTGTACAATGTTCTCCTGGTTCTGCTCACTTCACTTAGCTCATGTGAGTTCAGGATTTTCTGAAATCTGTCTGCTTATCACTTTTTATGGAACAATAGTATACCATTACATTCACATACCACAATTTGTTCAGCCATTTCCAATTGATGGGCATCACCTCAATTTCTTGTTCTTGACCACCACAAAAAGAGCTGCTATAAATATTTTTATACATGTGGGTCCTTTTCCCATTTTTGTGGTCTCTTTGGTATACAGACCTAGTACTGGTATTGCTTAGTCAGAAGTTATATACAGTTTGGTTGCCCTTTGGGCATAGTTCAAATTGCTCTCTAAAATGGCTGAATCAGTTCAGAACTCCACCAACAATGCATTAGTGTTCCAATTTTCCCATATCTTCCCCAATATTTATCATGAAAAAGTACTTTTTCAAAAAAAGAACTGATGATCTCTATAGAATGCTGAGAAGCACAGAAAGACTGACATGACTTAATGCAAAGTGAAAGATAGGGAAACCATAAACAAAATTTCTACGGTTATTTAAACTGAGAGAACCACCAACATAAAACACTAAAAAATTAAAAGATATGGGAAGATATGTCCCTCAAACTATTGCAAAATTATATATAAGAGCAAGGTAGCAGCTATATCACTCTGATTCCATAGCAAATTCTCAGATTCAGCCCATATCTGTGAGTATGGATTATTATGTGTAATGTTAGATTTTGTTTTTTGATATATTTATTGCTTTTACTAAGTTTTTTTTCTTCTATTTTTTCCTTTTTCTTTTTGATAAATTCTTAGTCACAAGGAATAACTTTGGGAGGAGAAAGAAAGGAATATAAGGGCGCATGTAAATTTAAAAAATCAATAAAGCATTTAAAAATATATATGCTCCTTTATGGCAGAAATTGTTTTTTTTTTTCATTTTTTTAAAATCCTAGTGCCCAGTACATTACTTGACCCATTGCTTATGCTTAATAAATTCTTATAAGTTTATTGATTTATTTGTTCTTCAGTGCTATACCAATAGAGTATACACATTGGTAGATTAGATGAAGATGGAAACACTTCAAGTCATACGTCCACTGATGATGGTAAAATGATACACCTGTTTTTTGACGGCCAGTTCAGATAGGCTCATTGCCATCTTAGCCACAGGTTCATGAATTATTTTTCTGCAACAATTCTGAAAAGCTATGTATTAAGTCATGGAAGTGTTATGATCTTTGTCAGTGTAGGAGATATTGAAAATACTTTTGAATTTTTAAGTAAACTTTATTTTGTTAGCTTCAGCCTCTTTGTTTTCTCCTGATAACAAACTTTTGGATCTTGTTTCTCTAATCTATTTTCTCAGGTATTCCACTCTACAATCGAATACTTTTCTTAACCCCACTCAATTTTCAAAGCAAGAAAAGAAAAAAAATTGAAATAGTCTTTTTCTATTTCTTTGCTACTTGTATATATTTTTGTTTTTTTGGAGGGCAATTGGGGTTAAGTAACTTACCCAAGTTCACAAGGCTAGGTTTTTGTTTGTGTGTGTTAAGTGTCTGAGGCTGGATCTGAACTCAGGTCCTTCTGACTCCAGGGCCAGCGCTCTACTCACTGCACCACCTAGCCACCCCGATACTTGTATATTTTTTTGCTTTTTTTTTTTTTTTTTTGGAGGGGATAGGGCAGGGCAATTGGGATTAAGTGACTTGCCCAAGGTCACATGACTAGTAAGTGTCTGAGGCTGGATTTGAACTCAGGTCCTCCTTACCCCAGGGTTGGTGTTCTATTCACTGCTCCACTTAGCTGCCCCAGCATTTCTTATGATTAAGGACTTAACAAACATCAACAGATATCATTTATTTGTTGACAGTATTGGCAGATTGAGGTGTGATCAGGAAATACAGGAAAAAACCACAGTGAGTCATTTTTTATTCTAGTTTAGCATAGGGAGATACCAGGAGCATGTGGACACTAGTATTGGGGTCCAACCAGGAAATCTTATACAGGGGGACTGGGCTAAAACCTGTGGCCATCTACCAGAGCAAAGAGTAGTCATGGATCCATTTTGGAGAACAAAAGATAACTGGCAGTTGTGTTGCTCTGATTTTGGAGCAGGGTTGTAGATCCAGTTTGAATTAATGCTAGGCAATGCCTTGTGTTTGAGACCTTAGGCTGTGTACAAAACGGAGACTAGGAATAGAAACAGATTGTTATTTGTGTCACTCTTACCCCAAAATGTAGTTCAAGGAACCATACTGACAGCCTGGGCCCTATAACTGTGCAAGGTAAAGAGTGGTTGCAGATTTTGGGCCTGAGTTTATTACCAAATAAGAAGCATTCTAGCAACTGTGTTATTTTGATTCGGGAGTGTTGTTACAGATCCAACGTGGACTGAGGTCAGCTGTGACTTTTTACCAATGTGATAAAGAAGAACACAGGTCCAGAATGGCCAGTGTCAGAAATTATATATAAGAGCAAGGTAGCAGCTATATCACTCTGATTCCGTAGCAAATTCTCAGATTCAGCCCATATACCTAAACTGGACCTGTACCAGAGTAACTGAAACAAGGAGTTCAGAACAAGGGAAAACTACAGTTTTTTTGCTCTGAATGTATAAAGTCTTCTAGCTAGCTGATAGGCTTGGGACAATACCTGTTTTGTCTGATCTCCAACCAGGAGCAAGTCTTCAGCTGTCCAGACCCAAACCAGAGTCAGGAATTTGTAAAACTGACCTTTATGATATAAATCAGACATCATCCTAGACAAATGGTTTAGGATTAGGGCATGCTGACAATTTGCACTCACTGGTCAGAGTTGCCCCCGAGATTCTTGAAGAGTAAACACTTACTACCTGGACAGAGGATACCACAGAATACACATCAGGATCAAATGAGGCTCCAAAATTCCTTCCTCTAAATGCACTGAGCTTGGGGCTAACGCAGAATCCCAATTCAAGAAGACTAGAAAAAGTGAGTACACAAAAAAGACATCAAATTGTAAAGAACTGTTATGGAGCAAAGAATTAACTCTACAACATCTATAAGTAAAGCCTCCAAGAAAACAGTTTGGTCACAAGAACAATTTAGATTCCTGGAAGAAATCCGACCATAGTTTTAAAATCATATTTAAATGAGAATCCCAGAGGTAAAAACTTAGAAGGAGAATTAGTAGCTTAGTACAAGAGGTACAAAGCTTAACCCAAGTAAAAAAAAAATACATGAAAATTAGAATAGACCAAACAAAAGTTAATTCTCCAGAAGACAAGAAAAAATACGAACAGTCAAAAGGCTGGAAAAAAAAAAACAGAAGAAAATACGAAGTATCATATAAAAAATATCTGACTTGGAAAACATATCAAAGCAAAGTAATTTAAGAATCTGAAAACTGTGATAAAAGTCTGGATGTGGTATTTCAAATCATGAATGAAAACTGCCCATGAGGGAGGGGAGTGGAGTTAAGGGGTTAGAACAGTGCTCCCATCACACTCTATTCCTTGGGGGTAAGGTCCTTAAAGTTTTCTATGGAATCTTTCATCACTGAAATAACTTTTAAGTTTGTTACTGGTAAGCCCTGAACTCGGGTTCATGAAATCTCATACAAGAAGCACTAAAGGTATAACATAAAAATTAAAAGAGAAGTAATGAAAGCAAAATAAAATATATGAAGGAGTGATTAAATCTGGAAGAATCCTTGAAAGGATTAAATCTCTGAGTCAAAAAATAGTGGATGATGTCAGAGGGAATAAAATATAACATGATTGCTCAGGAGTAGTTTTTTTTTTTTTAATGTTTTGATTAACTCAGAAAAAGAAGAAAAATGTTCTATACTACATAAGAAGAGGGTGGGGTGGGACTTAGTATCTCATGTAATTGGGGTATTAAGAAGACCACAGGCAAGGGGGAAGTGGGCAATTCTTGAATCTCATTTTCATCTGATCCTGTCAAAAGAAGTTAGGACACACAAATTCATGAAGAACTGGGTGTAAAAATATATTCACCTAAATAAGGGAATAGGAGGAAATAGGGAAGGGGGAAATAAGGAAGGCAGCTTCAGGGAGGAATTAGTCATAAGTAAAACAAATTCCAGCCTCTGGGGATGTATCTGAAATGGAGATTTAAAAGGAAAGAAAGAAAAAAGCATTTATGATCGGTATCTGTGCAAGAAATAAAGAAGATGGAAAGTGGAGTAGAGTGGAAGTAGATTGTGTGAAGCATGTCACTTATCCTGAGCATACTTCTCTCAACACACTCTTTTTCCTTAGGAAAGAGGAGGAAAGGTGGAAAATTTTTCCAGAACAGAATGGAGGAAAATATGCAATTAACGTTACTGTGAATGTGAATGAGATTAATACTTAGAAAATGGAAGGTTGCACAGTGGATTAGAAAGCAGAATCCAACAATGAGTACAAGAAACACATTTGAAATGTGAAAATTGTCACGGAATTAAAATAAGAGGCTAGAGAAAAATCCTTTATGCTTCAGCTACATGCATAAGAAGAAGAATAGTAATCATGATCCCAGACAAGACAACATCAAACACAGATTTGATTAAAAAGATAAATTGGCACGCTTAAAGGCACCATAGAACTAAGTAAATAAATGTCTATTGATTACAGTACATCCCAAAAGTTTGTCTGTATATACATATGTCTGTGCAGTTGCTCTAAAAAAATGAAAAACATAAATAGATGGTAAAACCCTAATAGTTGGAAATCTCGCTGTGCTCCTTTTGGACACACACACACACACACACACACACACACACACACACACACATGCACAGATATATATGCAACAAAAAAAGAACTTGATGTGAAGAGAATTTGACAAAAGTTAGATATGATAGATCTTGGACTATTACTGAAAAGAAATATGAAGTGGACTGCATCTTTCTTAACCATGTATGTTATTACAGAAATTGGCCATTTGGTGGATGAGGGGCAGAGCCAAGATAGCAGAGTAAAAGCACAAACTTGGCATGGGCTCTGGCTTCAACCATCTCCAATAACTGTAAAAAAACGACTCTAAACAAGAGTTTAGATAGATGAATTAAAGATACAGAACCCACAAAGAGACAGAGAAACAAATCTGCTGAAGGCAGATTGGAAGGCTGACAGGAAAGGTCTATCACAGTGCATTGGGAGCCGAGTGCAGTCTCCATTGAGCCATGGTTCCGGCCCCAGGGTGGCCCCAACCAGTACTGAGACCAGCCAGAGCAGACTTCAGGAGAGTGAATCATCAGCAGCTGTGGAGGTTTCCAGACTCCTCAACTCATAAATGCTAGAGAGAACATAAAAGATCAGTCAGGGACTCTGTTGTAAGGGTAAAGGAACAGCACAGTCTGGCCCCTGTCCCTGAGGCAAGAATCATCTCTCCAGCAAAACTGAGTATAATGCTTCAGGGGAAAATATGGTCGTTGAATGAAATAAAGGACTTTCAGGCATTCTTGATGAAAAAAAAAAACAGATAAACAGAAAATTTGACTTTCAAATACAAGAAGCAAGAGAAGCATGAGAAGGTAAAGAGGAAAAAGAAATCATAAGGAATTTATTAAAGTTGAACTATTTACACTCCTCCATGGAAAAACTATAATTGAGACTTTTCTGTAAAAACTTTCTATAAAAACTTTTCTATAAAAACTATAAAATGAGACTTTTCTCAATATGAGGATAGTTGAAGGGAATATATACATATATATGTATACTTATATATATATATATATGTATAGGAGGGTGTATGTGTGTATAAATATATATGTGTGTGCATATCTGTACATGTATACATAGACAAAGGGCATAGGATGGGTTGAATATGAAGCGATGATATCTTAAAAATAAAACTAAGAGGTGAAAGAAGAATATATTGGGAGGAGAAAGGGAGAGATTAATTAGGGTAAATTATCTCATATAAAAGAGGCAAGAGAACACTTACAGTGGAGGGGAAGATCAGGAAGGTGAAAGGAAATAGGTCAACTTTACTCATAGATTTTGGCTTAAGGAGGGAATAACATACACATTTAGTTGGGTGTCTTACACTACAGAAAAGCAGGGGGAAAGGGGATAAAAGGGGGTATGATAGAAGGGAGGGCAGATTGGGGGAGAGGGTAGTTAGGAGCAAACACTTACAAAAAAGGACAGGGTTAAAGTAGAAAATAGAAAAAGTGGGGGGTGGGATACAATGGAGGGACATACAGTTAGTCTTTCATAATATAACTACTATGGGAATGTTTCACATAATTACACATGTACAACCTATGTTGCATTGCTCATCTTTCCAGTGGGGGTGGGTGAGGAGGGAAGAAGGGAAAGACTCTGGAACTCAAAGTTTAAAAAAAATGTTATTGTATGTTACATGCAATTAGGAGATAAGATAGTCACTGGGGTAGAGAAACCCATCTTGCCCTACTAGAAAGTTGGGGGGGGGGGCTTGGGAGAGGATATAATAGAGAACAGATTGGGAGAAGGGGTATTCAGTAGGCTTGCTATTTTGGGGTGGTGGTTAGGGAAGAGACAGGGAGAAAAATTTGTAACTCAAAATCTTGTGGAAATGAATGTTGAAAACTAAAAATAAATAAATAAATTTTAAAAAAATTGGCCATTTGTTAGAGTGTAAAAAAAATCTCACAAATTCAGAAAAACACAAATTTTTAATCCAAACTTTCCTGATCATGGTCTAATAAAATTATATTCAAAATAGAATCATTGAAGAATGGATAAATTAATTGGAGACTAATATCCTTCCTAAGGAATTGGTATGTCAAAGAACAAATCATAGCTATATTGCTAATTCCGTAAAACAATGGGACAACTTTATAACAATGAAATTTTTGGGATGCAGCTCCCAGAATAGTGAAGAGGGACTTGGCAGTTTCATATTTATCTTTGGCAGAAGATGGCTTTAGACCAGCTCTTTAATAGCCTGTGCTCAACCTATCAAGTAGGCAGCCTCTTTGCTACCCAGCATCCAGACAGGCAGCTTTCTATCCAAAAGCCAAGTAACCTGGGCATGAAGCACAAGGTAGTTTTCACAAAAATTGAGACTGAGATTTAGCCAACAAACTCAGACCTACTGATACCTTCCAGAACTATGAGGAATGAAGTTCAACTCATGCACAAGCCTCTGAACCAGAAAGTAAGGCTGGAGATAATGAGTAAACAAGCAAAAAATAGGTAAGTGAAGTGATGCCTTTCACTGACAGAAGCCTAAGGGGTGAACAACTACAAGAAATTCAGAAAGATCATAGGAGAAAATTATTTTAGTAATGAGGACTAGAACAGAAACTGGAATAAATGAAACAAAACAGGAAATGAACAGGGAAGATAGAAAAGGAGAAAGAAGTACAACCCTGATTTCCCCTACAACTACCCCAGCAAGAGTAAGATAATTCTCTAGTAAGAGAATCAAGCCAATTGTTAATTGGAAAATCTAAGGAGAAAAATTTATTGATGTAGGTTACCATAGGATGATAGTTGGGGGACATTGGAAAGAGTATAAACGTTGAAAGGGCCTGCTGCTGTGTTCTAGGGTAAAGAGGGGTCACAGATGTAGCTGAGGCAATGGCCTAATGCTGTCCCAGAAAGCAGGAAGAAAAGCCAAGCAGCATTTACCATCCTTTCACCCTTGAAGTTATTTGAGCATCCTCACCACTTTGAGCTGAAGAGAGGATCTGCAGCTCCGTGCTCTCTAACTTAATGTTGTGAGTACCAGGGCAAGGAATAGTCATGGGTCTAGTTCGGACTTGGCTTGAAACATTTTGGGCAAGGATCAGGTACAGAAGTGTGTAGTAGCTTTACTGTGTCTGACCCTGGAACAAGATCATAGATTCATCCTCAGTCCTGCCCTGTCTCAGCCTACAGCTGAGTAACCCAAGGGGAAGGTATTTTTAAATCAAAGACAAGCCTAAATCTCTGTTACTCTAAATTCATAAATCCTTCTAAATTCATAAATCCAACCGAGGAATTGGGTACAGTAGGTATTTATTAGACTTTAAGCCAGGAAGCAAACTTGCTGTTTTGTTACACAGACCAAAACCTGGTTTAAGAGTTTTCAAAACTCAGACTAGAATTGAATTTCATCTTAGATCATCCTGCTTAGGGATGTAGTCAGCTGAACTGTCCCTAGCTTCCTTGAAAAATAAAGTACTCAATTCTTGGAGCAAGTAGCAGGATCCCACAGAATACAATGAGCCCCAAACAAAACCTAAAAATTCTGTTCCTCAATTCTCAGAGCCTCACATTACATAAAATTTTAATTCCGAAGGTAAGGATGGAAGAATGAGGAAACAGAAAAAAAAATCATCCCAAATATAAAGGATCATTATGGTGCCAGGGACACCCAAGACACAAATCCAGAAGAAGAAATGAACTCCAAGTCATCTAAAAGTAATGTCTCAAAATACAAACAAAGCTTGACCTACAAAATCAGCAAGTGAATGAGAGCTCTAGAGGAAAGAATTAGATGGCAAAAGTTATAGGAAGCAGTACGACCCACCTTATCTCCACAAACTTCTCTAAATCTAAAGAATGCTCTAAATCAAGTAATGATGGGGAAATCCAGAAAATGGCAGTCATTTGTCCAGCCCTGCTCTGCATAGAGAGATAGACAAAGATGTCTGTGGACACTCGGGATAGGTTGGATGAAGAGCTCAGCATAGACACAGAGGACTCCATTGGCCGGGAAAGGCTATGCCTCCAGGCAAGAGGAGGTGCCAGACCTGACCTGGGGGACTCTCAGATGCTGAACCGTTGTGATGACCAAAGTTGTAAACAACTTTGTCACCCACTACTCAGTTCTAGTCAGAGATCCAGGATAGAGTGAAAAGGGGACTTATTCAGGGGAGACATATTCACTGGTAAGGAGTTCCTGGGTGATATATCATGAGTGAAGCTTTAGAAATCAGCAGGAGAAGCAGTGCAAGTGGCTCAGACATCATGGGCAAAACAGAGTCTCATTTCCAGCCTGCAGTGAAATAACTAGACTTAAAATGCCAGACCAAGAGGGAACCTTAGTTTCCCATCTTTATGCTTTCCTTTTAATTCTGCCATTCTGAGCCAACAGAACTTGGGAGCTGGTTAATAGGGGTGAAGTCCAGAAGTACTATTCTTCTCCTAATATATACTGACTTTTTTAAATAATATTTTATTTTTTCCCCAGTCAAGAAAATTTTTAGCATTCATTTGTATGTTTTTGAGTTCCAAATTTTCTTTTTTCCCTCCTTTCTTTCCTCTCTTCTGAAAATGGTAGGCAGTTTGATATAGTTTATACATGTGCTATCATGTAAAAATTCTTCCAAATTAGTCACAATTGTGAAAGAAGAAATAAGTCAGAAGGAAAAGAACACAAGAAAGAATAGGTGACAAAAATATGCTTCAATATGCTTTCAGCTTCCTTCATTTCTTTATCTGGATATGGATAGCATTTTCTTTCATGAGTACTTTGTATTTGTCTTGGATCACTGTGTTGCTTAGACAGACTGAGTCATTTGTAGTTGATCATCACACGGTGTTGCTGATACTGTGTACTATGTTTTTTTTGGTTCTGCTCATTTCACTTTGCATCAGTTTGTGTAAGTCTTTACAGGTTTTTCTGAAATCTGTCTGTTCATCATTTTTTATGACACAGTAGTATTTCATTGCATTCATATACCAAAGCGTGTTCATCCATTCCCCAATTGATGGGTATCCCCTCACTTTCCAATATTTTGCCACCACCAAAAGGGTTTCTATGAATTTTTTTTGCACATATAGATTTCCCCCCCTTTTTTGTGATCTCTTTGGTATATAGACCTAGGAGTGGTGTTGCTTAGGCATAGGGTAAGCACAGTTTGGTTGCCTTTGGGCATAGTTACAAATTGCTCTCCAGAATAGTTGGATCAGTTCACAAACTCTACCAACAGTATGTTAATGTCCCAATTTTCTGACATCCTCTTCAGCATTTATCATTTTTCTGTTTTTGTCATTAGCCAATCTGATAGTTGTGAGGTGGTACCTCAGGGTTATTTTAATTTGCATTTCTCTTATAATCAGAAGTGATTTAGAGTACTTCTTCATGTGCTTATAGATAGCTTTGAGTTCTTCCTCAGAAAACTGCCTCTTTATATCTTTTGACCATTTATTAATTAGGGAATGACTTGTATTCTTATAAATTTGACTCAGTTCTCTGTATATGTGAGAAATGAGGCCTTTATTAGAAACACTTTCTATAAAGATTGTTTCCCAACTTTATGCTTTCTTTTTGATCCTGGTTGCATTGATTTTGTTTGTACAAAAGCCATTTAATTTAACATAATCAAAATTATCTATTTTATATTTTGTAATGCTCTCAATTTCTTGTTTAGTCATGAATTCTCCCCCTCCCCATAGATCTGAAAGCTAGACTATTCTTTGCTCTTCTGATTTGCTTATGGTGTCACCCTTTATATCTAAATCATGTCCAAAGGTCTGTCATATCTAGCAGTTCTAATATCTTATTTACCTACTTAGTTTCGTTCTTTTTATTTTTTGGTTGAATTTATTGAGGTCTGAGGTAGAAGACTTGAGTTCCCTCACTAGTATAGTTTTGTTGTCTATTTCTTCCTGTAACTCACTTGACTTCTTTACAAATTTGGATGCTATACCACTTGATGCATATGTGTTTAGTATTGAAATTGTTTCATTGTCATTGGTACCTTTTAGCCATATGTAGTTTCCTTCTTTATCTCTTTTAGTTAGTTCCATTTTTGCTTTTACTTTGCTACTCCTTTTTTTTTTTTTTAACTTCAACTGAAGCAAAATAGATTGTGCTCCGGGCTCTTGCCTTTATTCTATATCTGGCTCTCTGTTTCAAGTGTGGTTTTTGTAAAGAGCACATTTTAGGATTCTGTTTTTTTATTCACTCTGCTGTTTCTGTTTTATGAGACAGTTCATCCCATTCACATTAAAGTTATGACTAACACCTATGTATTTCCCTTCATCCTATTCTTCTTGTTTGTCCTCTCTCTCCTTTTACCCTTTCCCTTCTCACCAGCCTTTTGCTTCTGTCCACTACCTCCTCTGGTCTGCCTCCCTTATGTCAATCCCTATTCCCCCTTTAGTTGATCTCCTCCCCTCCTACTTCCTTGTTGGGTTAGATAGATTTCTATATTCAACTGATTGTTTATATGATTCCCTGTTTGAACCAAGATTCAAACAATACTCGTCACCAACCCTCCTGTCTCCCTCTCCACTGTAAAATGTATTTTGTACCTGTTTATATGAAATAATTTACTCCCTTCTACCTCTCCCTTCCTTTTACATCCAGTGTACTCCTCTTTCTCATCTCTTAATTATTTATGTAATGCCCTCAAACTTACCTTATACCCGTACCCTCTGTGTATATATATTCATTCTAACTGTACTATTAGTGATACAATTTTTAAGAATTACTAGCATCATCTTCCCATGAAGGGATGTAAATAGTTCAATATTTTTTGTGCCTCATTTACCAAGCTGTTGATTATCTTTTCATAGTTTTCTGGTGTTACTTTCATTTCTTTTCCTTACATCTTATTTGAGTTTTAAAATCTTTGGTTTTGTTGTTGTTGTTGTTGTTGTTCTTTGTTTATCTCTTTAACTCTTCCAGTAATTCTTTTTAGATTTGTGTTTAATCTGCATATTTCTTTGAGGTTTTATTTTGTATATGTTTTTAAGTAATTTTCTTCTTTTGAATTTGTGTTTTGAGCTTTCCTGTCACTGTAGTAGCATTGTATGGTTAGGGTTTGTTTGTTTTTTTTTTTGGTTGTTGTTGTTTCTGTTTTTTCTACTCTATTTCTTGATTTTAGATTTTATGAGAGTTAGGTTCCTCTCATCTGGGGTGAGGGGGGGTCAATGTCTGGCCTGGTTTTCTGACTTTTTTTGGCCTGCTATTTTATCAGAGAAGATTGGGGACCTGTAAGTTTTAAGTGCTTCCAAGATGGTGCTATCTGGAGAGATTTGTGGTCATTGTTCTCCTAGTCTGCACTCTAGTTCTTTTCCAGGGCCCATCTTGTCTCTTGACTACAATCCCTTCTCTCTCTTGATTGTAACCCTCTCCTCTCTGCCCTGGAAATATGATTCAGAACTGGGTAATTAATTACAATATTGACAAAAGTTCCTGATCTTATACCCAGTGCTAACATTGGGATTACCTGGAATTTATGACTAGATATTCAGTCTGTATACCACTTCTGTATATTGGATATTCCAAGTGCTGTTGCCACTGCTCCAGTCATCTCTTAAGACTCATAGCTGGTGTCCCTTTTGCTGTGCTACAGCCTGTCCCCACAGACTTCTCTTTCTGTCTTCCTAAGCTTCCCTGAGCTAAACAAACAGACAAACAAACAAGCAAACAAAAACCTCTCTGTGACCTTTTGTTGGTTTTCTTATTCAGATTTCAGTTTGGTGCACTTTTTAAAGTTGTTTAGATGGGTATGTTGTGAGATCTAGGTAAAAATGCTCAACTATGTGATTTTGGTTCCTTCCCTCCCTTCCCCCTGCCTTCCTTGTTCATTATTTAGGATATTATTACTTAATATTGATTTAGTTGATCATCTTTTGTTAATGTTCCCTATCTTTACTGATGTTTTATCATATTATGATATGTAAAGGACATTTTAAATATTTCGGTATTTTTATTTTTAGTAGTAATTTCTTTGTATCCTAGCACATGATGAATATTTATAAATATACTGTATAATGTTTAGAAAATATGTATTCTTTAAATATTCCCATTGAAAAGATGGTTTGATCTTTCTGCCTTTAATTTTTCCTATAGTCTACTTAGCTCTGTGGTTTTTCTTTGTTTGCTCATTAGTTTATTTTTTTGTCATTCAGTCATTCAATCATGTCTGACTCCTCCTATGGGGTTTCCTTGGCAAGGATGTTGGAGTGGTTTGCCATTTCCTTCTCCAGTCGATTAAGGCAAACATAGGTTAAGTGACTTGTCCAGGGTTACACAGCCAATAAGTGTCTGAAGCTTAATTTGAACTTAGGTCTTCCTGACTCCAGGCCCAGTGATCTGTCTTCTGAGTCATCTAGCTGCTTCTTTTCTATGTTTCTAGCTCTGTGTTTTATTTTTAGTTTATTTTTTCTGTGGAATTTATCCAGCTCTAGAAGACCTACCTAAAGTCTCTAATAATTATTCTGTTATTATCTGTCTTTTGATGCCTGCATATTTTATGGTAACCTTTCCCCCCCAACCCAGTGTTGCCTCTAAGTATAATCTATTTTCCTTATATATCTCTCTTAACAGTTCCCTTCTTTGAAATCATATTTATCTCCTATATTTGGTGGGAATCTCTTATGTAAGGTAAATGTTCTTCCAACATCTTTTCAAATTCCTTATTATGTTCCTATTTTTAAAATATTTCCTATATTTAATTAAGTTGTTGATTTTTGCTTTAACATTCATTCCTTCTTTTCTTATTTTATCTGTGAGCTTAACTTGTTCATATTTAAGGTCATAATTGTTAGGTTTATGTTTGTTTCCTTCTGTATTATTTTCCCCCCTTTTCCCCTCTCTCTTTTAATTAGCATGGTGTCCCTGGAATTAGGTTTACTTGCACAAATTTGCTCCCAATTTTCTTCAATAGACTCTCCTTGCTTCAGTCTATTGCCCTGTCTGATCCTGTTTCTTATGTTCATGTTTTAATTAATTTTTCTCCTCTTTGTAGCCTTCTCTTTTCCAGCAAGATAAAAATTGAGTTCAAAATCCTTTCTGCTGCTGCCTCTACCCCATCCACTCTTTTATTTTTTCCTTTTTAAAATAATATTTCTGATTTTTAAGTTTATTTTCTCTCTCTAATGTCCGTCTTGCTCCCTTTCCCTGTAAAAGAAGAAAGAAAAGAAAAACCCAATCCCTTGTAATAGATATTCATAGTTAAGCAAATAGTATCAACAATGTATGTTTCAGTGTGCATCTTGAGTCCACCCTTTCTCTTTCAGAATGTGGATAGCTTTCTTCATTGTTGGCCTACTGGCATTGTGGTTGGTCATTTCATTGAGAAGATTTCTTAAGTCTTTGAAAGGTATTTAACTTAGGAATATTATTACATAAATTGTTCTCCTGATTTTACTCACTCCTCTCTTACTTTGAGTAGCATTTATTTATGACACTTTTCTGAGAAGAGTTAATTTGCTTTTTGCTTGCCTCACCCTTCTTATTCTTTTTCGTTTAAACAGTATAATGAAATCTAATGTCCCATTATTTTATTCTTACACAATATTTATCTGTTCTTCTGATGGCTCATATACAAAGTATGACTTCTGTAGGATAAAATCTTTGTTTTTTCCTTCTGATAATCGTTTGTTCAATTGCATATGTATCCTGCTCTTTACTATCCTTTTTTATTGTTTAAATTTTTTAAGGTCTTTTTCTCAGGAGCATTGCTTTGAGGAATAATAAATCACAAAGAACGTAGTATCACTCTATCCCATTTCACAGAAGCAGGTGCAGATACGTAAATTCCCTTATAGTCCACATCTATCAATTCTCAGTCCAGTTTATCCTACTTCATAAATGGCACTAACTCTTTTCCTCTACCTTTGATTCTGGATACCTCTCAGATTCCCTAGGATAGTAGAAAATCTTGATTCCCTGAAATGTAATGCAGTTCTGGGAAGAATAATTCTTGCTTTATTGAGATGCCCACTCCCTGGAATGAAACCTGTTGCAGGCTTCTCCTGCTTCCATTTCCCCTTCTCTTTACTACCACCTCCATGCAAATTTTCTTAACTGTCCTCCTATCACTTACCACCCTAGAGTGGGATCTGACTCCTCTTACCTTTACCTAAGTCCCTTTTCTTCAACTGTCCCATTCCTATTTTTACACAGATCCCCAGGCAGGATCAGGGACCAAAGGAATTATTTTCCCCTCTACTCTTGAATTTAAGCCTAGAATATAATTCTAATCTTCGTCTATGTCTTTCTTGCCCATTTTTGTCTGACTTTTTTCCTTCTCTATTATTCCCTCAGCTGCAGCAGCAGCAACAGAAGTAATCCACAACAGTAACAATAATAACAACCACCACCACAAAGAATGCTTTACTTATGAAGAATTTTAGTACATGGAATATAAGTTCAGTTCTTTGTTTTTCATCTTTGTTAAGTCTCTTAAATCTTCAACACCTTGTCTCCCTTTTGTTTTTAGATATTCTCTTTTTGGTCCTAATAACAACAACATTGATTTCATTGCTTAGTCTTTTCTTTTCAACTTTATTTGTTTAATACGCTTCTCTTGTCTGAGATAGTTGTTATATTCTGGTTTCTTTTGAAAGAATGACTTGGATTCCACTTATTTTATCAAAAGTCATGTTTTATCACTCATAATTACACACAGCTTTGGGAGTATAATGTGGTCTCTGATTTTCAGAATATCATATTCTAGTATCTTTGATTTCTCATAGGTGAGGAGTAGTCTTGAAGTATTATGTTCATTATGCTTCATATATTGTGGCTTTGATCTTGGCAGCCTTTAATATATTTTGTTTGATAATGAAATTCTGAAGTTTCACCACTACTTTTCTTAGGCATTTAAAATCAGGGTTTTCCTCTGTCAGCAATTTGTAGATTATATCAATCTTTGCCTTCAATTTTAAGTAACTCCAGGCATTTTTATTATGACAAAATAAAATATTCTGTCTTCTTAATTCATATTTTTTTCCTGAGAAATCTCTTCTACTCCAGTAACTCATGTATCAGATCAGTCTACTTTATATAGTATTCATATGATCTACTAGTGTCATTTTCTTTTGATTCTATTCTGGCAGATTTTCTAATTCTGTATATTTGAGTTTCAAATCTGACATATTTTGTAGAACCTTACCATTTTGGAGACACTTTATCAAGCAGAGTGCTATGAGTGAGTGAATCACAGAGTATGGGAAAATGGAATGATGTATAGTAAGTCTAGACAGATTGGGACAAAGTTTTGAAAGACATTAAAAATGAACACAGGAGTTTATATCTTATCCCAGAGAAAACAGGAAACTACTGGAGTTTATTTTTGAGTAGGA
The DNA here is from genome assembly GCA_011680675.1 of Gymnobelideus leadbeateri. Taxonomy (NCBI): domain Eukaryota; kingdom Metazoa; phylum Chordata; class Mammalia; order Diprotodontia; family Petauridae; genus Gymnobelideus; species Gymnobelideus leadbeateri. The sequence continues at coordinate 44,131 of WOXC01008778.1, read as the reverse complement.
GTGTGATACAGTTAGATGTGCATGTGTAGGAAATAATTTGACAAGTCTATGGAGGATTTGATGTTGGAAAGACCTGAGTGAGGCAGGATACCAGTTAGAAGGCCATTGCATTGGTTTGAGTGAGGGAACATGATAGCTTCAATTATGATGGTTTTTATGTGAGTAGAGAAAAGGTGAAAGATAATATTGATAAATAAAATACAATATTTGGCAAGTGATTGAAAAATGGAGTGATTCAGACTGTGTTACCGAGGATAATGCCAAGATTATGAACCTGAGAGAATAAGGCACCCTTGACAAAAATAAGAAAGTTTGAAAGACAGGAGGAGCTGGGGGGGAAATGAATTTCTATTTTGGTCGTGTTGATTTTCAGCCGTGTCCAGGACTTCCAATTTGAAAAATTCGACCAGCATTTATTGATGTAGAGCTGTTTAATAGTGAGACTGGTGTTAGATGCATAAATTTGTCAGTTATCTGCGAAGAGAGAGTCATGGGATCAGATGGAGGTATCAAGAGAGGTAGTGCAGAGAGAGAAGGAGACTGGACAGAGCTCTGGAAGCATGACATGGATGAAGGAGCAGCAAAGGTGGCTTTTTGATCTCTCTGGGCCTGCATTTCAAAATGAGTGAGTTGGACTAAATGATCTCTGAGGTCTCTTTTAGCTCTGAGTTCTATGACCCTTTAAGGATGTTTTTAGATAAAGAAAATTGCAACTTGAGTATAAGCCATTTTTATTTATATGACTTTGTTAGGCACTCATGTTTCATAGCCTTTATAGTTGTATTCTTTTTATAGAAATTAATTATAGAATTATATTTCAATGATAACTTACTTGTTTTAAGAATAACCTTCAGTTAAAAAAGTACTTCTGTGAAATAAACCCTGATTATATGCTGCCAGTATCAAGTTGTGTGAGAAATAGAAGAAAATGAACAGATTGTAGGTACAGAAGAGTTGGTACTCTTATAAAAGAACAAAAAACAGTCTTCAGATTTATGATTTCTGGAACTGCAATTTATAACAGATTTTGATATAGATATGTCATAACATTTAATTAGGATCATGAAATTCTATTTCCCTTTCACTGAATTACTCTGAAATTAAAAGTAATTTAAAATATTTATCTTATCTTTTAACTTTGTATTTCCAGCTGAAATGGACATTTCAAGAGCAACATCATAAGGGAGTTACACTGATAAACCTTCCTAGACTGGTTTTATTTGATCCACCTTACACGGAAGGTTTTTTTACTCAGGGAAATTTTTTCTTATAATTCTCTTAAACATCACTTGCATTGTTATTTTGATATTTGTTTCTCCCCTACAAGATTTCTAATAAGCTCCTTGAGGGCAACGCCAATTATCTTTGTATCATCTATAGTTCCAAAATAATGCTTTAAAATCTTGTTGAAATAATGTTGAACACATGAAAATTATAATGTTAGCTTACATTTATTTCAGCATGTTCTTATTGGGAGGTTCCCCAGAGAGAGATATTATTCTTTGCATATAAGATTGGAATCCTGTTTACAAATTTTCCTCAACCTCCTTTTATCCCACAGTTCTGCTACTACAGGAATTAGAGAAGTTTTAGCCACCATTTGAAAGCCAAAAATCATTTGTATTAGAATCACATAAGCTATCATTATAGTCAGCACTTATACATGTTTATTTGATTTGCTGATGGAAATGTTTACTTTTTGAATTTTATATTTATGGTGAACTTTCTTCCAAGAATTTAACATTAAATCCTTAGAAAATGCCTATAACATAGTTAATATCTACTAAGTCGCTAGGCAAAAAAAAAAAAAAAAAAAGCAAGGAGTAAAGTTCACACTTCCTGGCTTAAAATCCACTGCTTACTAGTTCTTATGTTTATGAATAAAAAAAATGATTATGTATTACTTGTGTTCTATTCATCTGACTAACAAAAGGAAAAACTGGGAAAGAAGAAATGCTCTAAAAATGTTCTCCCTAACCATTTATTCATGGAATTGAATATTAGTTGCAACCATTACAGGACAGACTTGCCTACTTAATAGCAGTATTATCATAAACAAGCATTGTATGCAAATTTGAAAGAGAGTTTCCCTGAAAACCAGATGCATTCATTTTTTTCGATCATAAATTAAAATCAAATTGTATTTTTAATTTAAATATTTTAAATATACAGATGTAGTCCAAAGTTACCATGAACAAGAGACTATATTGAAAAAGAAAAATTCACAACTGGATGACCAACTTGTTAGCAATTCTTCTGGATGCGTGCAACATGAATATAATGAACTAGTAAGACAGACTGTGTTTGAGGAGACAGAACTTCTGATGGATAACCCAAGGAGCTTTCAGGTCATTAACTTCTACCCAGAGGATGATGCTACCTACTCTACTCCTGAAAAATCCAAGTGAGTATTAAATGCTTTACATTTAAGATCAGAAGGCAAGAATGGGGAGAAATGCATATCAATTTGGGTCATATTTCTATGATTGCAATTTTTAATTACATAATTGAATTTAGGGTCTGTGGAATTGGTATTCTATCATTTCAGTTCTCTGCTGTTGAATGTTAGTGGGGTATAATGGGTTCCAATTACTTGGTGTCAGGAATATCTAAATTTACATCATGCTTCAGATACTTTCTAGCAGGCAACATGCTTACACTTTGACGCTCAGTTCCTTAATTTTTAATTTTGTAGACCCTTACCTTTTAGGATTGTTACAAGGATCAAATGAGGTAATATAGATAAAATTCTTTGCAAACATTAAAAAATTATATACATGTGAGGCATCATTAGATTTTTTTCCTTAGAAGAAATCAGTGTGAATCAAGATGTATATCTACAGAACAGATTTTAATTTCCCCACCCCAGCATCCACCCAAACCCCTGACGAAGAATCTGTATAATCTAGACAAATGGTTCAAGTTCCCTCTTCATTGGTGGATTCATTGATTTTGCCTTCATTGGCAAGTTTCCCTTCCCAGGATGAGTTCAACAAAGAGGTTGAATTATTGGGAAGGGCTTTGCTTTTTAATGATAAAAGGATGATAAAATTATCTTTCATTATATTGTTGTGATGGGGAGTTTATTTGAAGGAAAGGGGATTCTTTGACTTATTTAATAGTGAATTCAGGCTCTTGGATGAAGGTGAAAGGATGCTTTCATCCTATCCCTGTAAAAGAAGATTATAGGTCTTCATTAGAGGCTTATGATGCGGGTCCTAGAGAAGAGGGATTTTTAGTTCGTGGGACTGAAAATAGTGAATTTGTGTTGCTATCAGTTGAGCCCTGGGATGGGATTGCACATAAGAAGCATTCACATTCTTACTTACTTTTATTCATATGGTCCAAACCTATGAAGGGGACCATTGTCACTGTTGAACATATTATCATCTAGTCACTGAACCTGACATTTCTGGTACTACACCTGGCCTTCACAATTATCTTGTTCCAGAAAATTTTTAGGAATTCCTCATGAAATAATTCTTCAACCATTTAAAAGTGATTGTTTACATTGTTATATATTTTATTTATCTTAATATCCTTCCTTATTTTTAGGGCTATTTTGAGATTATTTTGAAAGGTCTCCTGGAAAATTTTTAGCAACTTGTCACTAAGGGATAGATATAGTGGGATCTTGGATAGACTGCTATGGCTATTGAAGCTTTTGGGGCCACAGCCCATCCTCTGTCCCAGCCCTTGGTTTAGTCCCATGTGGCAGGGAAGCCTGAGGTTTGAATTATAAAAGTATTGGTCTGGGGCCAGTGAATATTGTCATAAATATTTTCCTTTGATTGAACTACTTATAGCTTACTTTCTTCATTTTCTGACTTAGTAATTACTGAAGGAGAATTATGTTTTATATCCTTTTCCTTTCTTGTATCATGAATTTTAAATTTCAATTAATAAAGTCATTTTAATTTGATTTTTAAAGTTTACCAGTGCCTAGTACATTTTAAAGAACAGTAACAACAAAATCTTGAACCTTCTGGTAAAACCAAATTTACACTTAGTCTACAAAAAATATCTATAAGAGAAGTTCATATCTAATATAAATTTGTTAGAAAACTATATCTTTATAATTATTTCATCAGATGCTTCCATCATTACAAAAGTTGAAACCTTTCTATTATATTCTTTTTTTTAAACAAATGCTTTATTAACTTCTGTTTTGCATCATTCATTTCCGGCAGATTTTGAGTTACAATTTTTTTCCTCATTTTTCCCCTACCCACCATCCCAGAATAGCAGTTCCACAAGATATCCCTTCCTCCAATCTGCTCTCTCCCATATCTTCTTCCATACCCCCTTCGACTTTTCCATTAGAGGAAGGTGAATCTCTGTACCCCAATGCCTGCACATCTTATCTCCCAATTACATGCAAAAGAGTATTAATAATAGTATTTATATATATTTGAAACATTTAATTTTAAGACCTCGAATTTCAGATCCATTCCCTTCCTCCCTTCTCACCCATTCCCTCTGGGAAGTTAAGTAATTCAGTATATGTTGTACATGTCTAGCTATGCAAAATATTATCATAGTAGATATATTGTACAAGGCTGCTTATAATTCCCTCCCACCCATCCCACCCCCCACCTGGTCCATACCCTACTTGATCCTGTCCCTCTTCTATAGTAGGTACTTCCAACCTCCCCTCCCCCCAAGAATGCCCTCCCATCCATCATCCCTCTTCTCATCCCCCTTCCCCCTATTCTGCAGCAGGATGAGATATCCCATTTAGTATGTATGTCATTCTCTCCCTGAACCAAATTCAATGAGAATGTGGTTTTGCCTTTTTACCTTCCTATTCTTCCCCTCCCCTGCAGCCACTTCCCCTTGCTTCTTCTACATGAGATAGTTTACCCTACCCTACCTCTCCCCATCTCCTCTTGCCACTTTCCTCTCTCACCTCATAATTTCACCCCTTAAGTATTATCCCTTCCCAACAAATTCAACCTATGCCCTCTATCCATGTATAACTGTAAACATATATACACACATTCACATATGTATTCAAATGACTATACACCCTTCTTCCATTATTTTCATACTGAGAGAGGTTTCATCAGTCACTGTTATTGTTTTTCCATGTAGGAATGTAAATAGGTCAACTTTGATAAACTTTCCTTTTGATTTGTTTTCCATGATTACCTTCTCAGGCATCTCTTGCTTCTTGTGTCTAGATGTCAAATTTTCTATTCAACTCTGGCTTTTTCCTCAATAATGCTTGAAAGTCTTCTATTCCACTGAATGACCATATTTTCCCCTGAAACAAAATACTCAGTTTTGCTGGGTAGGTGACCCTAGTCCCAGGTCTTTTGCCCTGCAGAATATCATATTCCATGCCCTTTGATCCCTCAGTGTAGAAGCTGCCAGGTCCTGTGCTATTCTGATTGTGTTTCCACAATATTGAAATTGTTTCTTCCTGGCTGCTTGTACTATTTTCTCCTTGATCTGGGGATTCTGGAAGCTGGCTATAATATTTCTGGGAGTTTTCTTTTTGGGATCTTTTTCAGAAGGTGATTGGTGGATTCTTTCAACATCTATTTTGCCCTCTGGTTCTAAAACATCAGGGCAATTTTCCTTGAGAATTTCTTGAAGGGTGATTTCTAGGTTCTTTCTTTAATCATGGCTTTCAGGTAGTCCAATAATTTTTAAATTGTCTCTCCTGGATCTATTTTCCAGGTCAGTGTTTTTTCCCATGAGATATTTCACATTGCCTTCTATTCTTTCATTTGTTTGGATCTGCTTAACAGCATCTTGATTTCTCATAAAGTCATTAGCTTCCATTTGCTCCAGTCTAACTCTGAAGGGATGAATCTCCTCAGTGAACTTTTGAGATTCTTTTTCCATCTGGCAAATTCGACTTTTTAAGGCATTCTTCTCCTCATTGCCCTTTTGGGCCTCCTTTGCCATTTGAGTTAGTCTATTTTTTAAGGTGTTGTTTTCCTCAGTCAGGCTGTTGACCCTCATTTCATACTTTTCCTGCATCCTTCTTATTTCTCTTCCCAATTTTTCCTCCACTTCTCTTATTTGATTTTTAAAGTCCTTCTTAAGGTCCTCTATGGCCTGTAACCCGCTTATATTTTCCTTTGGGGCTTTTAAAGCAGGATTTCTGACCTCACAGCCCTCCTCCTGTTCTATGGTTCGATCCTCTTTGCTCCTAGAATAGGAGTCTAATGTTGCATTTTTCTGTTTAATTTGTTTCCTTTGCCTTGGCATGTTGCCACTTAATTACTTGACTTTTGGCTTGTTGCCACAGTAGGACTCTACCACCAGACGGGGGAGCTTTTGTCCCGAACATGTGGGGGGACAACTTCCGTTTCTGGCAAGCTGGATACCCCCCCGCCCACGACCTCCACCCCAGACCACAATCCAGATCCAGGGAGGTTAAAGCAAGAGCGATTACTCCCCAAGACTGATCGCTGGATCTCCCTACACTTCGCAGGCCAGGAGCTGGAGCTTCCACTGAAAACTACAAAATGGCGTGTCTCCTCAGTGGCTTCTAGCCCTCAGGGGAGGAAGCCGACGCATTCCCCAAATACTGGTCTCAAAGTCCATAGGGCACTAACCTCTCACTTTGTCCTAGGCATGTCTGCGTTGACAATTCCGGAATCTCCACAGCTGCTGGTGTTCTGGGGTCCCTCCAGCCAGCCACTGGCCCCGCCCCGGTCCAGCTGCCCTGGGGCTAAAACCGTGGCTCAGGTGGACCTGGGCTTGGCTCTCCAAGTGCTGCTGCAGTGCGCAGCCAACTCCCAGTGCACTGTGCTGCCTGTTCTCAGAGCACTGCGCTGGCAGCTCCCTGCGGGGCTGCTGGGCTGTCCTCAGCGGGAGGTTAGCTTCTCTGTGTCATTCTGTGGGTGCTGGGATTGTTCAGAGTATCCTTTTACATAGTTTGGAGGTGATCTGGGGGGAGAGTGGCTTGGATGTGCTGTTTCTACTCCGCCATCTTGGCTCTGCCCCCCTCTATTATATTCTTTATGATGATTATGATTACCATACATCTTTTAACTTTTTTGTTTCCTTTATTACAGTATTATTGAACATAGAAGCAGTGATCTACTCTCTGATTTTATGGCCCATTGTCAAACTACAGAAAATGTAGATAAAGACAAGACTATATCAGTCCTTCTAAAAGAATTGAACATTCTCAGGACAAGCAATAAAAAGGTACATTATAGGTAGTCTGATAACCGTATAACATGCTTTTAACTACTAAGTTACTGTCTGTCTTTTCATCCCTTATAACTTAATTTTGTTGTTTGTTTTAGTTTAGCGCTTCTATGTCTAGATTTACTTTTTGGTTTCTTAGTATATGTTTAAGTTAAAAGATTGGCTAAGGGGATTTTTTTTTTTGGTATCTTTTGTGTCTTTCCAGCCATTGATATCATATCTCTCATAGAGATATAAAGTACTCTGAACATGTAACTAAGAAATCATTGATGTAGAGCTGTGCTTCTGTCATCACTGTACAATGGAGAAGTACGACCACTAGTTTCAGATCACTTTTTATAAAGTTTTTTTTCTTTTTTTTAGTTTCTATCCTGTTTTTTTACCTCTCTAATATTTGTAATTGGGCTTTAATGTATTGAGATTTGTTTTTCCTTAGGCAATTTCGTTGTTCCCAAATTAAAGAAAATTATCATGTTGTTTTACCGCCTTCTCTGAATCTTATGCCAGTTTTATCCCTTTGACCATATAATGTCTTTTTCGATCTTATTTATCACTCCTACACATTCTTTATATTCTAATATTCTATATTCTATATTGTAGAATATAGGCAAATAATAAAGGCAAATAATACTCAATCATTCTTATTTTATTGTGTCATTCATGTCTTTATCAGGCCAATGACATTTCTGATCTATGGATCTATATTATTTTACTTTCATAGAACCCACTTATAAAGTACTATGGCAAGCAAAGTTTTCAATTTACATATTTTCTTATATTTAGCATTACTTTTTAAAGGACTTGTGATTTCATTAATATCGAGAATCCCTAGTGAGGAATACCAGTGAAGACCTGTAATTACTCTGAAACTTAGAGTATTAGAAAATTGTGTAGAGCCACTAAAAAATCAGGTGACTTATCCAGGGTCACACAGCCAATATGTGTCAGAAGTGGGATTTCAGCTTTGATCCTCCTGACCCTTACTCCTGACCTCTTTATCCATTACTCCATGCTTCCTCTCAGCATGATTAGAATTAGTCATGCATGTTTTAGAATATTGTATTCTGTTTATGTATTTTTAACCTGAAGTACATTGTGAGCAAATTTAAGACTTTCCATAAGGAATGGGTTTCATACCCTGAGATACATGGGATAGATTTCAGGTAGTCCATGAAATATATCACATTTTTTCTTTACTATTTTGAGAATTATATTTTAGCATAATTTTTTCCTTTGTAATACTATGCATTTTATTTTATGCATTTAAAAATATTATATTGAGAATAGTATCTATAGGCTTCAGTATACTGCAAGAGGGATCCATGACACAAAAAACTTACCAAACAATGTTATAAGAGAAAAACAGAACTGATGAAAGTCAAGAAAATAAAAAGAAATACTAAGGGAGAATTCAATAAGAGTCTTGAAACATGGAGCAATTTTATAGGAGGGAGAGAGAGAAAAGCTCTTTCTTTGAGTCAATCTACAAATATTTATTGTATGTCTGCGATGTAGCAGGCATTGTGCTAGTATTTCCACTTGTGACAGGACAAGAAGATCCTTGAATAGCAGCAGTAAAAGATTAAGATTAGACTTCAGGATTAACGTTATAACTTTAAGAGTTATGAGATATTGGAATGAACTAATAAGTGAGGCTGTAAATGAGATATTGGAATGAACTAATAAGTGAGGCTGTAAAAGAGTCACTTTCTCATTTGCAAAAATATAGTCAGTACCATCATTAGTTGATAGTCTTTTAAAAGCAGGAAAATGGCTTAGATCCTGAGGTATCTTCAGTTCAGTTAAATAAAACATTTATTAAGTACCTATTACATTCATGATTCTTTTTGGTTGTTTAGCCAACATGATTCTTAGTGGTACTTATTTATTTAGTGTTATTTTTTGCCTTGACAAAAAATTTCAAAAGGTTTTGTTCAGACTTTCTCTAATGAATATAAAGAACTTTTGATTGATATCAATGTGATAAAATTCTTGTGATATATCTTTTGATCTTCTTTAGAAAAACATGCATGATTTTTTAATACATTTGAGAGAAAATCTAAAGTTTTGCTTTGGATTTGGTTATCTATGTCCTGAAAGCCAATCAGATAAGAAACTTCATTTCAACATGTTTTCAGCTTCAAGAAAAACTGGCTCAGGAAGGTAAAGAAGTGAAGACATTAAAGCTTGAGCTGGAACTCCTGGAGAGAGCAACAGAAGCTAAAATTGCTGAAAAAACAGCAGGTATAGTAGATAAGTATTTGACAGTTGGCCATATGGATCATACTTGAGGATGTTATATGACGTGGCTCGGTGAGTGTTAGCTTGTTTGCTGAAGGAGGGCAGATTGGACTACGGGGCTTTTTTTTTTTGGCTGTTTAGAGTTGCTTAGAAAATAGGTGGCTTTAACATCCTGGTACTGGTATTAGTGAGAGCTTTACCTGTATTCATACTGATTTGGGCATTAAATGCATTGTTAACACCATGTCAATCCAATCACAAAAAGGTTGTTTGTTTTGTTGGAAAGGCCTGAACAAACAAGGCGAAATAATGATTACCAGTGCCTCTACCTTTCAACCAGCAGTTCAAATACCATTTATTGTTTTAGCATGTTCAGATAAATATTTCTCCTTTGTATGGAGATAGTCACATTCATTGCCAAATGAAACCTTTAGTTGATAAAAAATTTTTATGTAATCTGATGAAGTGTATGAGAAAGAGGGAGATAATGCTTTTCTAAAAGAAGAAGATTAAAATGTGATTGTAAAAGTGAAAGGTTATGATTGGAAATTATTGCTTTTAAGGAGTTGGTGAATAACTTCATTAAGTAGGTCCATACAAGGAGATATTTTTTAAAAAAGATATATAATTTAAAGAGAATTTTTAAAAACTTATTGTACCATTTAGATAATCCTACAACGTTATAAAGCTTTTTCATACAAGTACATAAATACATAGACTTTAAGAACTGGAAGGCAAATTATATTGTTTAGGCTAACATTCAAATTTTAATTAGAAGTCTCTAACAGTGATTATAAAAAGATCACAAGAATATAATTTCTTGTATTGTAGGTAATTCTCAATCTAATTTGGGCACATATTGTGGGATTGCATTACTTATCATTTTATAGGTAAGAAGAATTTCTTGCCTATAAAATATTGCTAAAAAGGAAATATCACTAGGAAAATAAAACAAAGAAGACTATAAGTAAATTCTCCAGCCGAATACCAGATGGTTGGCTTTTCCCTTAATGTCAAACTCCCATGAATTTGATTTTTCATCTTATGATGGGAATATGGGAATTACACATATAAAAAAACAGTGTTATTGTGAAAAATGAGGAGTTTAAAAATATGGTTACAAACGAATTTCTTGGCACTCTGTCCCCCAATCATTTATGCAAATAATTTTGATTTTATTCCAAGCCATATGTTTATTTTGAGATATTGTTTATCCCTGTGTATGTGTTATGGAAGTAACAATAGCAACTCACATTTATATAGTGCTTTAACATTTACAAAATGCTTTCTTCACAACAATTCTCATTATTACCCTTTTGACAAATGAGGAAATTAAATCCCAAAGAGGTTAAATAATTTGCCATGGTTTACATAATTCACATGGCTACAACTTGAATCTAAGTTTTCTGCCTCCAAAACTAGTATTCTTTCTATTATACCATTCTATCTGAAAATTATGGAAAATTGTTGTTTCTACCTAGTACTTGGTAGAACTAAAAGCCAACATTCCACAGATAGAACAAAAACTCAACAGGTGATAATTACCTGGCATATGCCATTTAACTAAGAATAGGTATTTTATCCAAATGACTAATGCACAGTTATTTATATGAGGAACCAGGGCTAAGTTACAGATTAAATAATTGTTTTGTCTGTTGCAAAATGCTGAAATATTTAGATTTAGCTTTGAGTTAGTGCATAATTTATACAAATCATCTTAAATAATATACCAAAATTAAATATTAATTAATGTTAATGAAATTAAAAAAGATTTAAAAAGATTTTCATACATTCTCTGACCTTCAATTGGTATTATATAAATAAAATATCCACCTTAGGAAAAATTATACATTTTAATTTATTTTCTTATTACTCCCTTTTTTAGAAAAGTGAAAGCAAAACTAAGTTTTAAAATATGAAAAACACTTTTCTAAAGTATATATTCGTGCAAATTTATTTTCATACATATAGTTTCTCTGAGTCTGACAAAAATGAGAATGTTCTACTTAAAATGTGAGAGAGTGTTGTATAGTCTACCCGAAGTAGAGAGTAATAAAATCCTCAAGAAAGCCTTGAGGCTTTCTTCAGTGGCTCAAGAAGTTCAATAAAACTGATCCTCAAATGAACTTTTGAACCTTTACATATTGTCCAATTACAAACTACCTTATACTAGCTCAGTCATTTGCCTTTGTGCAAAACTATTGCATTTTTTCATGTGTCAGGATTTTGAAAAGGAAAGAGAAAAAGCACTGTAAGATGGTGATTGAGTTATAACTCATATTTTCTTTCGCTAGTACATGAGACAGCGAATTGAATCTATAAAGATGGATGTTTTTGTTCATATTGCTTAGTTTTTTCTGCCATACTAAGAAACTAGCTGCAGAAAAGCACATCATAAACACATGTATGCACATTTATAAAATAAAAATGTTAGTGGTTTTTCTTACAGTATATAAATACATTACAAACTAACCTATCTCACCAGGAAAGGAAAATGTGTTGAAATAAAATCTCCTGTAAAAGAAAGATCAAGAATTGTAAAACCAGAATTCTTTAACTATTCATTCCTAGGGCCTTGCAGGTATCTTAATTGTTAAAAAAAAATCAAAATAAAATAAAAATTAAAATATTGATGAAAACAATAAATATAATATTTTTGGTTATTTTTTGCCTGTGTTTTGATCTTAAAGTACCTTAGCCCTGTATTCCTTACCCTATGTATCTTATAGTACCTTAGCCTTTTATGTGTAGTACAGAAAATGGCAAAACTTTATGAAATTTGTAATATTGAGATTGCCAAATCTTGTCTTGCTTTCCTGTGCAAGAGTTCTCAAATAAAACCCTTATGTATTATCTTTGTATTTATTTGCATTATGGTGGTAATATGCAATAGAAATTTATTAAAATTAAATAGACACTTTTAAGTACCTCTTATGTGCAAAGATTTCTGTTGCATGTGGGGAATACAAAGACAAAAACCCAAACCAGAAAATACTTCTAGCCCTCAAGGCATTATATTCCACTGGATTATATACTTGTCTTTTTTCCTATTTAGGAGCTCTTACCACTAAGTATGGACATATAGGATGGTGCCACATCATAAAAGTTTTTAAATGCCAAATTTTCATAGTAGAGGCAGTAGGGAACCATTGAAGATTTTTGAGATAGCAATGCCATAATCAGATCTGTGTTTTGGGACAGTTTTGTTTTGTTTTTGGAGTATAGATTCAAGAGAGGAAAGACTAGATGCAAGAAGAATAATGAGAGGTTTATTTCAGTGGTCCAGTTGAATAGTAATGTGAGTGAAGAGAAAGGGAAGGATGTGAGCAATGTTTGAGTTAGAATTGAGAAGACATAGATGAGAGAGAGAGAGCAAGGGGGAGAGAGAGAGAGAGAGACAGAGAGAGAGAGAGACAGAGAGAGAGACAGAGAGAGAGACAGAGAGAGAGGGACAGAGACAGAGAGAGAGAGAGAGACAGAGAGAGAGAGAGAGAGAGAGAGAGAGACAGAGAGACAGAGAGAGAGAGAGAGAGAGAGAGAGACAGAGAGAGACAGAGAGAGACAGAGAGAGAGAGAGAGAGAGAGAGAGAGAGAGAGAGAGAGAGAGAGCAAGGGGGAGAGAGAGAGACAGAGAGAGACAGAGAGAGAGAGGGAGAGATCCAGTACAATATGTGTTAACGGCCTGCTTATCCATAAAGCACTCTGCTAGATGCTAGCAGTAAAATACAAGGCAAAAAAGAGTACCTGGTACCTGACCTCAGAATGCTTTTATGACTCTCACATGTCAAACCCAAGTAACTGGGAGCGTGGTGGCGCTGCTAAGAGAAACAATTTGGAATGAGGACAGGATTAGGGTACAATATAGTCAATTTCATTTTGAATGACTTTGAGTGAATTTTATGACTATGGTAAGTTTGAGATGTTTGTGGGACTTCTAGATGAAGACGTTGGCAATGCAGCACTGAAATTCAAGAAAAGTAATGTCGTACATATCGATCTGGAAATCAGCTCCATAGAGATGATATTCAAACATGTGAGAACTGTAATGATAGATTGTGTCTCTGTGTGTGTGTGTATATATGTGTGTGTATGATATATGTATGTGTGTGTGCGTACATGTACATGTACATATATAAAAATAGAGAGCAAGGAGAAACCCTTGGGGGACAGTCCTAGTTAATATATGGGAGATTGGTGATGATTCAGGAAAAGAAGACTCAGAAGGAATATTTAGAAAAGAGGAGTGGTTAGATATGGAGCAGAAAAAAGGAGGATTCTTCTGGAAGGAAGTAGTAGCTGGTATTGTCAAAAACCTGTCAAGAGGGCAAGAAGGCTGAGGACTGGTTAAAGGCCATGGGTTTACCAATTTAAAATGTTTTGTTAATCTTGGAGAGAATAATTTCAATTGGATGGCCAGACTTGAGAAGTAGTTGAGAGGTGAGAGTACAGACAGTGAGCATAGCTATCTTTGTCAGAAGTTTGACTGAAGGAGAGGGGAGAGGGAAAGGAGTTGGGGCTGGGGGAAAGAAAGAGAGAGAGAGAGAGAGAGAGAGAGAGAGAGAGAGAGATGAAGGGAGGGGTTGGGAACACACATTGTTAAGATGAAAATGAAGAGCTTAAAATCAGAGGTTTGACCTGAAGTTGATTTGAGCAAAGAAAATGGCCAACTCTTTCTGTGAGACTAGAAGAGAATAGAGTTGAGAGGCAGGGGAAAGTGAAAGCCCAGGACAAATGGTTTAAATTTTTTTCAGTAAAATAAGAGAGGTTGGAGTGATAGTAAAATGAACCAAGGAAGAATAACAGCATTATTATTCATCAATGAAGACGTCTTCCATCAGTGCTCATCAGCATGAAGTTATAGGAGAAGGTTGATAATGAGATAGGTGATTTATGAGTGATAATGAGATAGGTTATTTATGGGGCCAATATTAAGAAGGACTGAAAGTAAAACCAAAATTGAAGTAATTAACTAGGGTGGCAGAATATCAGAAATAGAATGATCAGAGTTGCCAATGAGAAGATATAAAACAGGTATACAAATAATTATAATACAAATTATCAAGTTGAGTATCAGAGATAGTTCAGAGGAGAGAAACTGAACAGGTTTTCTATATATGCGAACATTTCTGCATTTTAATCCTGGCTGATATAGATTATTCATCAATCCTGATTTCTGCTCATCCTGTTGATTTTTACCAAATGTAATCTAGTTAGTGTTACTTCCTTTTGCCCTTCCTTGCTCATCTCACATCTCAGTGTTACCATAAGATTGCAGAGATCCTCTTTTTCTTTCTAAGAATTAAGTGTGATCAAAATAATCTGTTCATTATATTAGTTTGTCTGCCAGCAAAAGTGGAAAGATTATCTAGTACAGCAATTTCTTCTTCTTCTTCTTCTTCTTCTTCTTCTTCTTCTTCTTCTTCTTCTTCTTCTTCTTCTTCTTCTTCTTCTTCTTCTTCTTCTTCTCCTCCTCCTCCTCCTCCTCCTCCTCCTCCTCTTCTTCTTCTTCTTCTTCTTCTTCTTCTTCTTCTTCTTCTTCTTCTTCTTCTTCTTCTTCTTCTTCTTCTTCTTCTTCTTCTTCTTCTTCTTCTCCTCCTCCTCCTCTTCCTCCTCCTCCTCCTCCTCCTCCTCCTTGTTCTCCATTTTTTGCTGTTTTCTTCCTCCTCCTTCTCTTTTCCCTTTTTCTTCCCCTCTTCCTTCTCTCTCTCCCCATCCTCTTATCTCCTTTCCCCAATTAGAGAGGTGAAGTGACTGGTCCAAGGTTGCATGATTAATACCAATACTTATTAGTACTTAGATTTGAAACCAGAATCTTGACTCCTATCTGAGGATTCTTTCTATTAAAGGTTTTCTTGTATCATTGCAGTATATGATTTTCCAAAGTTCAGACATTCAGCAGATGCCCTCCCCCAAATACATACATACATGCAGACATACACATGTATGTGTTTATATATGTATATATTTATGTGTGTGTGTTTGTATATACAATATACATGTGTATATATCTTATTACAGCATAATTTGGTGTCACATATACATATGTGTATGTATGTATGTATATATATCTTATATATACATATAAGACCCCAAATTATGCTGTAATGCTATGTATGCGTATGTATCAGGAGTGGGATGTGGGTGGGTATCTGTATTTCATCATCCTTTTCCTTCTCTAGTTTGATATATGGAAGAGGAAGTAGTAATTAGGACAGTTCAGAAGTAGTCTTGTGCCTTGTTCCATGCATATTGGTTGCTTTAAGTTCTTGCTATTTTCCCCTTCACTTCAAACACTGCTAGTATTTGATTAATATAATAATAGCATGTATTTATGCCATCCTGTGATTTTGTAAAAAAAAAATATCTTTAAGTCAAAGAAATTTCTTTAACTGTTGGGTTCTTTAACTTTTTTCTCTTTTACCTTCTAATTTCAAAATCATTGTAATGTCATTATTTATATACTCTCAGAATAAGTGGTAGAATATACAGTTCTTATTTCCAACTCAAAATAAGTGGAATGGAAGTGCCATTGCACTATTAATGATTCCCATCATTGCAGAGCTAACTTTTAGAGAATATAAACATAATAGAAAGCATCAAATGAGCAAATGATCAACATGATAAAGATTTACTTTCTAAATGGAAAACCTCTTGAGCCCATAAATGTGTAGTTAAATAATCTGAAAAATATAAAAATTAATTTACAAAATCATAATGTAATTTCCATTAAATTTGTGGAGATTATAAAGGCAATAGCATCCTTAAAGTATGAAGTATATATAGTGCTTGCCTGGCTTAAAATATGTGCTAGTTATTGTAATCTGAATAGACAATCTTAATATGAAATTGTGAGCAAATACTTCAAAGGAAAAATGCACAGTGAACCTTGCATTGTGATTCGCATTTTTTTCCAATATAAAAATGTAATGAAGTAATGAGTTAATGTAAGGTTTTTTGAGGTGTTGTCAAAACAAAATTAAAAGAAGAAGCAGTATCAGTTTGTGTAAGGTTCATCTAAGGAGCTAGATTATTTGAAAATTGCTATAGTTTTGGTTGTTTTTTTTTCCAGGCTTTCAGGATACTATTTAATTGATGACTATTTCTCTATACTGAAAACTAAGAGAGTTAATAAAGCTTCTAAAAGTACCTAGGTGCCTCCTACTGTCTATAACAGGACTGAGATATGGCTTAATTTGTCAGTGCAAAAGGTATTAGTTATGCATTGATTCATAAATTATAGAGATGAACAATTATTTTAAATGATGATTGACAGGTTATCACATTTTAACCATAATGCAATCCCTTAGAAAACTGGCAGATAAAATTGTCTGGTTTTTATGATTTATATCACTATGTCTTTCCCCCAAAATAAAATAATTAAGTGTGAAGCATGAACATGTCTATGTTCCTTTATATAAATCAGAAAGTCTCTGTTTTCACTTGCACCTCCAAAATTTTGTTAATTATCCAATTCTATGAATATGAGAATCGTCTTATTATTGAGACACTTGATGTTTTGATTTAGTTTCAGAACAATATACTCTTAAATATGTCTATATAGACACACACACATACACACACACACACATATTTAAGTGGAAACCTTTGAGATTTTAGCTGTTCAAATGTCACTTGCTTTCATCTCTTTAATGATAAATTTTATCTTCATCATAATAATAACAAATTTAAGTAATGCTTTAACGTTTACAAAATACTTTACTTATATCCCTTCACTTCTGATGATTGATTGAGGTTTACACACACATATACATCTTTAGTTAATTATTTCATTTATCCTGAATAACTTTAGTTACATAAATTACAACTTATTTTCAGGGTAATTCATCTTAATTTTAGTTATTTTGTTATGTAATATACAATGCCTGACACATAGTAGGTATTATATTAATGCTTATTCCCTCTTCTGTGTCCTTTCCCTACGTGGCCCCTATGATGCAGGTACTATTTAGATTTTCATAAAATATTTATTGATTCATGGTTAAAGAGTCTCTTTTGCACCTTAATGTAGTGGTAAGCTATATTTCAAGTTTTTTTAAAAGCTTACTTTTCCATTTCCTGAAAAGCTCACTTCAGATTCCCTGCTCTAGATGTTAGCTATTTTTCCTCCTTTCCTGTCATCCATTAAAGATTAGCTGAGGAAGGCTGAAGCATGAAGAGATTATGAATGACAGAACAACTCCTGTGGAATAATAATCAGTTTTTGGTATTTAATGCTGTTTGACTTTTGCAGACACATTTCTTATTAACCTTTGGTACAAAAGAAATCCAGGTTCCTGATATCTCATGGAGAAGATGAATTTGAGATCCTCTTCCAATTAAACTGAAATAAGTCCAATATTGGGCTTTAGCCAAAATAACTTCATAGTCCCCAACTCTTGTTTATAAACTACACACACACACACACACACACGCACACACACACACACACACACAGAGTTTATAGACTATATGTATATAGTTTGTAAACTATACATACACACATATATGTAGTATATATGTATGAACATTTAATTAGTAGTATGTATACAAAAATCTCATACATACACAATATCTGCCTAAATTTCAAGTAGTATTCATTGTTATATATATATATTCATTCATTAATATTCTTATTATATATTGTTCATTATGAAATCCGTTATTTCTCTATTTCTTCAAAGATCCAATTTTGAACCTTTGATATTTAATGTTACTTCTAAAGATGCTAAATCTTCAAACAGTTATTAATTTGTTGAAGATTGATATAAAAAGACAGGAACATTTTGATTAATATCTGTGATACAAAAGAGCAAGGGAAAATCTTCCTCAAATATGTAGTTTAAGTTTATATATTTCAATTTAAATAAGTGTTAAAAGAATGGGCATATAGTTTATATTAAATCAGCATCAATACTATTGTAGAGCATTGGACAAATTAAAAATTTTATAATGGAAGTCTACATTTTTCTTATAGCAAAATATTAATGTTATTATTCACTATTTCAGATAATTATCATCAAAAAATAAGCTGATCCTAAATGCAGTCCATATTTTGGGGGGGGATGCATTTCTGGACTGCATTTATCATTTTAATTAATTTATTATGACCAAATGATAAGCTTGGACTGATCATATGCACATTTTAATTAACTATATATATATATATATATATATTTTAAAAAATAAAATAAAATAAAAAACTACTGTGCCTTTGATGAGGCTAAAAGAAGATAACTGGAGCTTTGGGGAAAAAAATCATCTGTTTGCAATTCAACATACTGAAATATCTGATCATTAGAATGTTGTCATTATATTACTTCCTCAGTTCTTGAAATATGTGAACATGATTTTGGATTAATTATAGCAAGTGCTATATCACATAATGCCTGAACAGAGACTGGGCAATCCTTCAATCAAACAGAGAAAAAAATTTTTTTCTGGATAAAAACTTAAACATTAATTGAATTTGTTATATACAGCTACATTCAAATCTTAGAAACTAAGAAGTTTTGCTTTTGAATTTAGGCTATCAAGTGGTCACAGATAATTCATGTAATTGCTGTATTTGAAATTTCAAAGATATACTGCTAACTAAATGTTTCACAAAAAATAATTGAGTCATTTATAAACATTTGTAAGAATCTAACATTTGAGTGTACTTCAGTGTTGTTTTAAGTATTATTATTTGTCAAGTAAAACATGATTTAGATAGTCTCTATAATCTAAGTAATATATATTTTAGTATTTTTTAAACATGGATTTTTTTATTCTAATGCCTGTTTCAAAACTTCCAAGATAGTTTCCCTCATTTGTTTTATTTCTAAAATGCATACCAGTGTTTAAAAAACTGAAATAAAGACATTAAATGCCTAAATTTGAAAACTGCATATAATCTGATGTCTCACATTAATCTGTAGTAGACAGAAATTAATATCACTCACATGATTTTTGAAATTTCTTTTTTTTCCATTTTAAGTTGTGCAACCTCTTTATGTGTAGTTTGTAGTTGGGCTGATGCATTTCTGTTTTTTGTTAGTGATCTAATATAGTAATCTAGTAATTTGTTGAAACAGAAAGAATTTGGCTTTCTGGAAAATGGTATGTTTTGTTTCTTTTAAATAATTTACAATAATAATAATAATCCTTTCTCTAGCATGGTTTTATTAAACTATAGAAAGAGTTCCATAAAGCATCTTGGTTCATATTTTTTGTTTTTACCTTTTGAAAAATGGGCAAAAGATATGAATGAATAGGAAAATTACTTAATAGTAATTACTTAATAAATTACTTAATAGTAATGAATAGGAAAATTACTTAATATTGTCTTTTGAATATTTATTTTTTAAAGGAGAAAAAACCCTACTCCTTGATAAGTTTCATCATACTTCAGTTTCTAGATCTTTCCTTGGAAAAACTATCAAAAGGGGGAACCTACCAAAGAAATCCAAAATGAAATCCCAAAACAGCATTCAAGATATTGATTTCTCCACTTACTTTACCTGAGTGAGAGTAATTTCAAATTATTTTATTGTGTTAGGTTTTCAAAGAATACAGAAATTATTTGCATATTGAAGAAATATTACACTAAAATTACATATAAATACTATAGCCCCTTTTATTTCTGTAATGAAATTTTAACTAACAATGCTTTTTCTCTTCTGATTTGATTCTTTCTCTTCTTAACACCTTATGGATCAAACTGAAAAGCAAACAAGCAAGTAGACAAACATGAAACAAACCTCTCCACCTGGGCTGCACTATTAAAGGACTATAATCAACTCATCCTTTATATGGAGGGAAATCTTAGATTGTAAGAGGTTAAAAAAAAGAAAATACTGATCTTGAAATTTAAATGTACATGAAAAGAATGCTCATGCTTTAACTTGAAGTGTCCAGTAACAAATTTCAACAAAGAGTTGTAATAATTGCTTTAAAGAAAAAATTTTGTAGACAACATACATTGGTATGTACTGTCTAGGATTTTACTGGAAATTTTGGGGGAAAATGCTCTTATTTTTTCTTTATGGGGAAAATATTCAATATTATGAAAGATGTCTAAATTTGGAAAAAGTTTTTGTCCCATATTTGTTCATTTTTTGTTGAAAAGCATTGAATTTGGAGAATTAGCAAGTGCAGAAGTAGTTCTGTAAACTGTGATAGCTTTGTTTATTTTTTTGGGGGGGGGAGAAACCTTTCTTCATACTTGTATTGGTTTAGAATATTGTAGTACTAGGGGTATTGGGTAGATATTTGACATGATGAGTTAGGTGTTTCAAATCCTAATTATTTCTTTCCTTTCCTCTTCCATTTGGCTTTATTTCTATTTACTCAGGCAATTTGTTTAGGTTGTCAGCAAATAGATTCTTATTCCCTGAAAATGCTTCACCCTCCCCCAAAGTTGTGTTGTCTGGACAATCATAAACCTGTGTTTAAACTAGAATAATTTTCAACATGTCTCTTAGCTACTATATTTTAAAGGTAGTTTTAAAAGTGTGTGACATGGGCTTGCCAAAAATAAAAAAAAAAATCTGGTTTTACTAAGAAAATATGTACTCTGCTTTGACTCAGTAAACTCATGCTCATTATAGTTCAGCTTCTTCATATTTACTTTTGTCTGCATTAGAAAACAATTAGCTTACTAAATAAATTTGAGTATTTGGGAAAAAATCTACCTTGAGTCTCTCTCATTTGATTAAGAATTATAGGATATTTGATAAGCATGTTTAAAAATGGAGATATCCAAATATTATTGTAAACACCCAATGGTTTGTTTTACCTACAATATAAGTATTTTACTTGGTTGGCTTACATAGTAGCTAATAATATTTGTTAATGTAATTTAACTGCTGTGAACCTTTACTGAACAAATATTGAAATTTATACAAGTCAAAGAAAGAGAATCTCTAATGACTTTTGTAAAAGCTTCTATTTAATAGTTAAGGAGAAAAGTTTGTATGACATACCAGATGTAATTAACAGTAGATTTTACATTTAATAAAAAGAAAGAAGCATGCGTATTTGCTTTATTCATTCCATCATAATTTGCATTAGAGCTGTGAGTGTTTAATGAGCAAATTCCAACTAAAATGCTATATTGATTTTCTAGTGAACTTTGTAATAGTCATCCACCTTCAAAAAGCTCAGTGTTTACAATTAAGTTTTCTTTACTAAAAACTAAAAATGTTTGAGAGTTACATATTGATCTCTTTAAAAGTACTGAACACTGGGAAAAAAAAGTTTTCAATGACCTTCATTTCCTATAAAAGTTAAGAAATTATTAATAATAGCTTTAGCTGATTGTTCCAATTGTTCTACTGCTAGAGTTGCGTCTGAGATATAAATGCATTTCTATGATTTAACTGTTTCAAACAGATCTTATGACATCTTGCTTTTGTGTAAGTGAAATTTTTGTTAATACATTTTTTCCCCACTCAGGAACTGTACTTCTAAAATGCAAATTAATAAGACTTGCCCCCAATTCATCAGTTTAAGCATTGAGGATTATATGGTGAATTCAAGAATTTCTCAACTTTGATTTTTTGCAATTAAAGAAAATCACATGTTTATTTCTTAGATTTGGAATGTGGCTATTTTGGAAGCATCCTCCAGTAAAAAGATGTGTGACTACCAGTAAGGACACTTAGGTTCAAATTATGGAGGGGAATTCCTGTACAGGATGTGATGACTAGCTCTTTTCCAACAATGAGAGACTTGATTTGGGCTCCTGGTCATATGATTTTGGACAAATTAGCTAACATCTCAGAGCCTTAGTTCCCTCATCTATAAAATGAAATTAAACTAAGATGACATTTGTGGTCCTGTCTAGTTCTAATTTTTTATTATTTTAATGGAAGAAATAAATACAAATTTGTATTTAGGCAATATGATAATTTATAAGGTCAAATTGAGGATTATATGAAAGGCTTCCCTTGTTTTTCTTAGCTGTTTGGGTTCTCTCAGATGAGAATATATAGAAATTACTAACAGATTATTGTGGACTTCATCCTACGTATATAGACATAGATATATCTGTTAAAGCAGCCATATACTGTTAATTAACAATGAGTTCTTTTATTTATTTATTTTTATTTTCTTAAATACTCCTTTATTGATATATTTTCTTTTTATATCATGTCTATAATAGAATTGCTCATTGTGAATTACTAGTATATCATACAACATACAATAGTATATGGCTGCTTTAACAGATATGTCTATGTCTGTAGACACTATATATGTGCACGTGTGCGTTACTGTCTCTGTGTGTGTCCTCTTAAAACTCAGCGAGTCTCCTCTTATTAACAAGTTCAGAAAGAAAAACTCATGCATAGAAACCAGCACAAAACCCAGATCTGAGAGTTTATGCAGTAATCTGTGTCCTTATTCAGTGAAGACAGGGAAGAGCAATTTCACAATTTATCTCAGTTCAGAATGGTAATTATTATATCGTGTTGAGTTTTATTTCATTATTCTTTTCATTTACATGACTATAGTCAATGTGAATAAAAGAGTGACTTGAATAAAACAGTTATTAATTACTCTGCTCTAAGCATTGGGGTATAAAAATGAGAATCCTCTTTTTATAATGAACTCACATTTTATTTTTTTAAATAATATTTTCCCCAATTATATGTCAAGACAATTTTGAGCATTCATTTTTACCAGATTTTGAGTTACATATTTTTCTCCCTCTTCTCTTCCGAAAATGGTATGCAATTTGATATAGTTTATACACATGCTGTTGTGTCAAATGTTATTTCCATATTAGTCACAGTTGTGAAAGAAGAAACAGACCAAAAGGAAAAGACACAAAAAAGAATAAAGTTAGTGAAAAAAGTGTGCTTTGATCTGCATTCAGAGTAAATCAGTTCTTTATCTAGATGTGGATAGCTTTTTCCTTTGTCAGCCCTTTGTACTTGTCTTGGATCATTGTGTCCTCTGGAGCTGTCTCCACTTTTCCTGATCTCTATCTTGCCACTAGGCCCAGATGGCTGCTCAGGAGAAAGTGAGGCTGGTGACTTTGAGCAGCCCTCCCTCATTTAAATCCGATTCACTTTCAAATCCAGGCATCTCCTTCCAGATGTCCTGGTCCTCTTCTAGAAGGAAGGACAAACCACAACCTGTAAGTTGTATGAACCTACTCCAAAGGAATGTAAATATTGATCACTGAAAACTTGCTCCACCTCTTGGGGTTTACAGGCTAGATGTTTTTCTTGAGGATCATGCCTTAAACCCAAATCATTCTGGCTCTCTTGATTGGCCAACAATAGTTCCCAGCCCAAGCCCCACCTGGTCTTTCTTTGGGCCTTGGTGACTCCAAATGAATGTAAATAGCAACTGTTTCTGTTTTGGACAAAAACCCTGAGGGTCTTCCCCTGGCAGATACATATGTATATATTTTTGACTAGCAAAAGAGGTCATTCTTTGCCTCCTGTCCTATCTAGCCTTAATCACTGAATGGGCATTGCTTTTACCAGATTGAGACCTGGGAAAGATATTAACTTAAAAAGACCAAGATCTCCCAGGAAATTCAGGGCCCTCTCCAGTTTCCTAATCTATATCTTGCCACTGGGCCCAGATGGCTACTGAAGAGAAAATGATGCTGGTGACTTTGCTCAGCCCTCTTTCGCTCAGATTCAAGTCACTTACAAGTCATGACATAACCATCCTGATGCTTTCCTGGTTCTGTTCATTTCACTTTTCATCAGTTTGTACAAGTCTTTCCAGTGTTTTTTTTCTGAAATCTGCTGGTTCATCATTTCTTATTGTACAGTACCATTCCATTACATTCATATACCACAGCTTGTTCAGCTCTTCCCCAGTTGATGGACATTCCCTCAATTTCTAATATTTTACCATCATATAAAGGGCTTCTCTAAATATTTTTCACATGTAGGTCCCTTCTTCTTTTTTATGATCTTTTTAGGATACAGACCTAGTAGTGGTATTGCTGGATCAAAGGGTTTGCACAGTTTTGTAGCCCTTTGGGCAAAGTTCCTAATTGTTCTCCAGAAGGACTGGGAAGTTCACAACTCTAACAACAGTGCATAAGTGTCTCAATTTACCCACATCCTCTCTAACATTTATCATTTTATTATATTAAGAAATCTGATAGGTGTGAGGTGGTGCTTTAGAGTTGTTTCAATTTGCATTTCTCTAATCAAAAGTGATTTAGTGCACTTCTTCATATGCCTATAGATAACTTTGAGTTCTTCATCTGAAAACTGCCTGTTCATATTCTTTGACCATATATCAGTTGAGGAATGGCTTGTATTCTTATAAATTTTACTCAGCTCTCTATTATGTTTGAGAAATGAGGTCATCAGAGATACTTGCTATAAAGATTGTTTCCTAGCTTTCTGCCTTCCTCCTAATATTGGTTGCACTGTTGTTGCTGTTTTTTTCTTTATTAAACCTTTTTATTTTTATTTTTTTAATTAAACAAATGCTTTATTAACTTCTGCTTTACATCATTCATTACAGCCAGATTTTGAGTTACAATTTTTTTCCCCATTTTTCACCTACCCACCATCCCAGAATAGCAATCCCACAAGTTATCCCTTCCCCCAATCTGCTCTCTCCCATATCTTCTCCCATACCCCCTTCAACTTTTCCATTAGAGGAAGGTGAATCTCTGTACCCCAATGCCTGCACATCTTATCTCCCAATTACATGCAAAAGAGTACTGATAATAGTATTTATAAATATTTGAAACATTTAATTTTAAGACCTCAAATTTCAGATCCATTCCCTTCCTCCCTTGCCACCCATTCCTACTGGGAAGATAAGTAACTCAGTATGTGTTGTACATGTTTAGCTATGCAAAATATTACCATAGTAGATTTATTGGACAAGGCTGCTTATAATTCCCTCCCACCCATCCCACCCCCCACCTTGTCCATTCCCTACTTGATCCTTTCCCTCTTCTATAGTAGGTACTTCCAACCTCCCCTCCCCCCAAGAATGCCCTCCCATCCAATCATCCCTCCTCTCATCCCCCTGCCCCTATTCTGCTGCAGGTTGAGATATCCCATTTAGTATGTATGTCATTCTCTCCCTGAACCAAATTCAGTGAGAATGTGGTTTTGCCTTTTTGCCTTCCTATTCTTCCCCTCCCCTGCAGCCACTTCCCCTTGCTTCTTCTACATGAGATAGTTTACCCTACCCTGTTTCTCCCCATCTCCTCTTGCCACTTTCCTCTCTCACCTCATAATTTCACCCTTTAGGTATCATTCCTTCCCAACAAATTCAACCTGTGCCCTCTCTCCATGTATAACTGTAAATATATATACACACATTCACATATGTATTCATATGACCATACACCCTTCTTCCATTATTTTCATACTGAGAAAAGTTTCATCAGTCACAGTAATTGTTTTTCCATGTAGGAATGTAAATAGGTCAACTTTGATAAGTTCCTTTTGATTTGTTTTCCCTGATTACCTTCTCAGGCATCTCTTGCTTCTTGTGTCTGGATGTCAAATTTTCTATTCAACTCTGGTTTTTTCCTCAAGAATGCATGAAAGTCCTCTATTCCACTGAATGACCATATTTTCCCCTGAAACAAAAGACTCAGTTTTGCTGGGTAGGTGACCCTTGGGTTCAGTCCCAGGTCCTTTGCCCTGAAGAATATCATGTTCCATGCCCTTTGATCCCTCAGTGTAGAAGCTGCCAGGTCCTGGGCTATTCTGATTGTGTTCCCACAATATTGAAATTGTTTCTTCCTGGCTGCTTGTAGTATTTTCTCCTTGATGTCGGGATTCTGGAACCTGGCTGTAATATTTCTGGGAGTTTTCTTTTTGGGATCTTTTTCAGGAGGTGATTGGTGGATTCTTTCAACCTCTATTTTGCCCTCTGGATCTAAAATATCAGGGCAATTTTCCTTGATAATTTCTTGAAGGGTGATTTCTAGGTTCTTTCTTTGATCATGGCTTTCAGGTAGTCCAACAATTTTTAAATTGTCTCTCCTGGATCTATTTTCCAGGTCAGTGGTTTTTCCCATGAGATATTTCACATTGCCTTCTATTCTTTCATTTGTTTGGATCTACTTAACAGCATCTTGATTTCTCATAAAGTCATTAGCTTCCATTTGCTCCAGTCTAACTCTGAAGGAATGAATCTCCTCAGTGAACTTTTGAGATTCTTTTTCCATCTGGCAAATTCGACTTTTTAAGGCATTCTTCTCCTCATTGCCTTTTTAGGCCTCCTTTGCCATTTGAGTTAGTCTATTTTTTAAGGTGTTGTTTTCCTCAGTCAGGCTGTTGACCCTCATTTCATACTTTTCCTGCATCCTTCTCATTTCTCTTCCCAAATTTTCCTCCACTTCTCTTATTTGATTTTTAAAGTCCTTCTTAAGGTCCTCTATGGCCTTTAACCCGCTTATATTTTCCTTTGGGGCTTTTAAAGCAGTATTTCTGACCTCGCAGTCCTCCTGCTGTTCTATGGTTTGATCCTCTTTGCCCCCAGAATAGGAGTCCAATGTTGCATTTTTCTGTTTAATTTGTTTCCTTTGCCTTGGCATGTTGCCACTTAATTACTTGACTTTTGGGCTTGTTGCCACAGTAGAACTCTGCCACCATATGGGGGAGGTTTTGTCTCGAACGTTGGGGTCTTCACAGCTTTCTGGCAAGCTGGATGCCCACCCCAGACCTCCCCTCCCCAGATCACAATCCAGATCCATGGAGGTTAAAGCAAGAGAGATTAACCCCCAAGACTGATCGCTGGATCTCCCTACAGTTCACAGGCCAGGAGCTGGAGCTTCCACTGAAAAGTACAAAATGGTGCATCTCCTCAGCAGCTTCTAGCCACCAGAGGAGGAAGCCAACGCATTCCCCAAATACTGGTCCCAAATTCCATAGGGCACTAACCTCTCACTTTGTCCCAGGCATATCTGAGTTGATAATTCTGGAATCACCACAGCTGCTGGTGTTCTGGGGTCCCTCCACCGGCTGCTGGCCCTGCCACCCTGGGGCTAAAACCGGCTCATGCGGGTCTGGGCTCAGCTCCCAGATTGTGCTCTGCTCCCAGAGCGTTGCACTGTGTTGAGCTGGCCGCTCTCTGCAGGGCTTCTGGGCTGTCCTCAGTGCGAGGTTAGCTTCTCTGTGTCCTTCTGTGGGTGCTGGAGCTCCAGAAGTTGTTCAGAGTCCTCCTTTTACATTTTTGGAAGTGGTGTGTGGGAGAGTGCCTTGGAAGTGCTGTTTCTACTCTGCCATCTTGGCTCCACCCCCCGGTTTCCAAAGGAAGATTCTGTAGTATGATTGTTTTTCTCTGTCTGCTCATTTTCCCAGCCAGTGACTTGCCTTTTGAGTTCTTTGCAATGGTAGGACTGTGGTTCCAGAGTGGAGTGTGCTCTGTCCCAAGTTTCTGGGGTTTTGTGCATCTGTTGTCAGAGCTACTTCTAAGCACTTGTAAATTTTCGATTTTTAGGTGATATGATCAAAGGGGAGGTGTTTACTCCTCTCCTGGCCTCTGGACTTGTATGTGAGTGACCACAAGCACTCTTTTCTGCCTCTGAACTGTGAGGAAGACTGCCTCTCCACAGCTGCCTCTGCTCTGCCATGCCAGCACTCCTTTTCACCCCATTACTGCCACCTAAGACTGCAACTCAGATTCAAACAGGGCAAAGCAAGGGAATCCTGCCTCTGTGCCAGGAAAGAGATCCATGCAATTGCCGTATGGTTATCCGCTTGACCATCCCGCCATCTGCTGCTGCTGCTGCTGCCACTGCTACCCCAGGGCTTAGGGAGGACCATGTTCTTCTCTCACCCAGGTCCAACAGAGTTTCCCCACTAACCTTCTACTTTGCTTTTGGTGTTTGTGAGTTGAGAAGTCTGGAAACTGCCAGATGCCAGTGATTCAATTCTGAAGCCTGCTCCGGCCTGGTCTGTGTGAGCACTGCCAAAATGGGACTGTGCTCTGCTCCCAGGCCAGTGTGATAGACCCGTCCCGTCAGCTTTTCAGGCTGTTTTTATATGTTTCACTCTATCATTTTGTGGGTTCTGTAGCTCTAGAATTTGTTTAGAGTCTTTATTTTTAAATGCTTTATTAATTTCTGGTTTACATCATTTCTGCCAGATTTTGAGTTACAAATTTTCTCCCCATTTTTCCCCTACCCACTGCCCAAAATAGCAGTCCCACAGGATATGTCCTCCTCTAATCTGCTCTCTCCTATATTCCCCCATACCCCCTTCAACTTTTCCAGTAAGACATGCCCCAGTGCCTGTATATCTTATTTTCCAATTACATGTACAATAGCATTAATAATAGTGTATATATATTTAAATATTTGGTTTTAAAACTTTATATTCCAGATTCATTCCCTTCCTCCCTTGTCACCCACCCTTACTGGGAAGATAAGCAATTCAATATAGGTTGTACATGTCTAGGTAATGCAAAACATTACCATAGTAGAAGTATTGTAAAAGACTTATTATATTTCCCTCCCTCCTATCCCACCTCCCAGTTGTTCTATTTTCTACTTTGATCCTGTCCCTTTCCAAAAGTGGGTGCTTCCAACTTCCCTCCCCCCAAGCCTGCCCTCCCTTCCATCATCCCCCCTCTCATCTTCTTCCCCCCTACTATCCTGAAGTGTGTCATTTCGTGGGTTCTGTAGCTCCAAAGTTTGTTCAGAGTCCCTTTTTACATGAATTTAGGAAGGTTGAAGCCATAGCCACACAGAAGTCCTGTTTCTACTCTGCCGCCTTGACTCTGCCCCCATTTAGAGTCTTTTTTACAGGTATTTGGAAGTGTTTGGTGGAAGAGCTCAAGCAAAGTTTACTCTGCCTTCTTGTCTCCACCCCTTCCTCTTCTTGTTCTTGACCTTTTCCTGTTCCATAATAATTTTGTTGTTATTTTTTCTAACTATGAAATAATTTTTGGTAGTTTGATTGTTATGGCACTGAGTAAGTAAACTAGTTTAGGCAGAATTGGCATATTTATTATTTTGGCTTGGCCTGCTCACGACAATTGACATGTTTCCAGCTGTTAATATCTAACATTATTTGTGTGAAAAGTGTTTTGTAATTGTGTTCATATAGTTCCTGGGTTTGTCTTTTCAGGTAGACTTCCACATATTTTATGTCATTTATGATTATTTTATGTGGAATTTCTCTTTTTATCTGTTACTGCTGGGTTTTGTTAGTCATATAAAGAAATGTGGATGGGAGGATTCTGGGAAGACGAAAGAATAGATCAGAAAATTCTAAACTCTCAGAATTTTCCTCCCAAAAAGATGAAACAGCATCTGAGTGTGAATTTTGAGCAGTAAAAATAAATGGGAGTAGGAGTAGAACAGAGTTCCTCCTATGAAAATCAGAGATCTGAAGTCTGTATATGAGGCTTGATTCATTTGAAGAGTAAACAGCTCCAGGTTAGGTCCTAAGTCCACTTAAACAACAAATGGGAAGTCCTGGAGTTAGCTCAGTTGAGAGGCGTCCTCAGCTTCATCCACAGGAAATTTTACCACTGAAACAGTGAGGTATATTGAGCATCTAATCCAGGGAAGATGGAGGGAACCTTTGCTGATAAGGGACACCAGACTCAGCTGTACTGCAGAGATGATTCTGTGGGCAAGAAGAAACTAGCATGTGAATGCACAAACATAGGGCAGTGGGCACATATAGGGGAGACTGGAGTTCTTGGCTCCATTTCCAAGCCAAAGGAGAAAACCCGATGATCTGAGGCCGGACAATCCATCCCCCCTACCTCAGGACTAGAGAGGATTATAAAACTGAGCTACTACAAATTAAAAATACATACATACATACATACATACATACATACATACATATACACACACACATACACACACACACACACACACACACACACATATATAGGCAAAGGAGAAAAAAATTCAACCATAGAGAGCTACTATGGGAATAGAGAAGACCAGGGTTTGTCTTCAAAGGAGGATATTGAAGCAAAGAAACCCTCTTCTATGCCAAAGCATAGCACCAAATGGTCCCCTGCTCAAAGGGAATTCATGGAAGAACTTTAAAAAGACATTAAAAGTTAGGGGTGGCTAGGTGGCGCAGTGAGTAGAGTGCTGGCCCTGGAGTCAGAAGGACCTGAGTTTGGATCCAGCCTCAGACACTTAACACACACAAACAAAAACCTAGCCATGTAACCTTAGGCAAGTTACTTAACCCCAATTGCCCGCCAAAAAAAAAAAAAAAAAACACACATTAAAAGGCAAATAAGAGAGCTTGAAGAAAAAGTTCAAAAAGAAATCTGACAATCCAAGAAAAAGAAGAAGATTAGGAAAAAAATAGTTAACCAATTAGAAAATGAGGTCCAGGATCTTAAGGAAGAAAATAACTGCTTAAAAAATCAGAACTGGGTGATAGTAAGCCAGTCAAGGTATAAGAGATCAAGAAATAATAAACCAAAATATACTGAATGAAGAAATAGAAGAGACTGTGAAATATCTCATAAGAAAAACAACTTATCTGGAGAACAAATTGAGGAAAGAAAGCATAAGAATAATCAGATTACCTGAAAGCTATGATTAAAAAACAATCTTAATAGAGTAGTACAAGAAATAATTAAATAAAATTATCCTGAAGCATTAGAACAAGAAGAGCTAGCAGGTATAGAAAAAATCCACTAACTGTCACCTGAAAGAGACCGTATGAGGAAAACCCATAGGAATGTTATTGTCAAAATCTGAAAACTTCAACTCAAGGATAAAATATTATAAGCAACAAGGAAAAAGCAAATTAAATATGGCAGTCCAGCAATTAGAATCACACAAGACTTAGCAGAGGTGATATTAAAAGACTGCAGGTCTTAGAACACTATGTATTGAAGAGCAAAAGAATTGGGGCTCCAGACAAAAATATCATACCCAGCAAAGTTAAGTATAATCTTAAATGAAAAAAAAAATAGATATTTAATGGACTGTCAAACTTTCACGACTTTGTTAAAAAAACAAAGAGAAGAAAACCCTAAATTTAATACAAGTTTCCACATACAATAGCCAAGAGAAATATAATGTATATTCAAAGACTAATTATGAGGCTCTCAATAAGGGCAAACTATTTACCTTTTATGTAAATAAAATGTAGAATTTATGTCTTAGGTTGTTATTAGTGAGTAGTTCATAAGAAAGATTGGGGTAGACCTGAGTACAATATAATTGTAAAAAGTAAAACCATTTAGGAATAGCTAAAAAGAGTAGTCATTTTATACAGATGAGGTGCAAGAGGAAGAACTGACACAGAGGAGTGAAATGGGGCTGGAGGCCTGGTAGTTTTGGAAAACTATTGCTAGCGGGAATAGTTTTAAGAGTGAACAGTACATATCTAGAAGAGTATAAAAGTATAAAAAGGAGATGGGGAATAGATAAGGGAAGATCTCTGGAGGCAGGGGGTGAGGGAATAAGTTAAAAGGGGGTTATAGAAAAGTGTTTAGATTTATGGGAATGAGAGGACAAGGGAGGGATCCTTGGGAGGATAAGGGAGGGATCTTCAGAGGGAAGGGTGAGGAAACACATTAGAGAAGAGTATAGAAGGGTATTTAGATTTAAGGGAATGGGAGGATAAGGGAGGAAACCTTGGAGGGGGTCTAGGTTAAGTAATAGGAATGCAAGGTAGAGTGTAGAAATACTGTAGAGCAGTCAGGAAGGATAGAAAATAAAGAGATACACAGAAACAAAAACAGAGATTAGAAGTAGAATTCCTTAGGAAAGTATATATATATATATATATATATATATATATATATATATATACAGATACATACATATATACACATATATATGTATATATATACACATACATATATATGTATGTATATGAGTGTATAAACGTATATGTGTATCTATATATCAATATTTGTATAGTAATGTGTTACTGCTTTTTTGTAGCCTTCTGGGGGTGGATGGAAGAAGGGGGAAAAGACAAAATTAAAAGCATATAGCAGAGAACAAAAGAAAACTAACAAGGAAGTAAAGAAAATATGGACAGCTCTCAACACAATGCGTTGTACTTATAGGCTTTCTTGAAATGGAAATTTATTGCTATATATTTTGAATTCTCTCACATTCTGCTTTGAGCATGACATGCTTTTTTTTTTTCTTTTCTTATGTATTTAAGTTTGTAATATATTTCTTTTTCTTTTCTTATTGTGTATTTAAGTTTTGGTAATGAGAAAAGAAAAAAATTTAAAAGAAATGCTGATTATTTATGTGGATTTGCCATATCTTACAACTTTTCTGGGGCTGTTAACTATTTGAAGTAGTTTTTTAGTTGATTCTCTAGGTTTCTTTAAGTATACCATCATATCATCTGTAAAGAGTAGTAATTTTATTTCCTCATTGCCTATTCTAAGTCCTTCAACTTCTTTTTCTTCTCTTTATTTCTATAGCTAACATTTCTAGTGCTATATTGAATAATAGTGGTGATAATGGTCATCCTTGCTTCACGCCTGATCTTAGTGGGAAGGCTTCTAGCTCATCTCTGCTATAGATAATGCTTGCTGATACTGTTAAATAGATACTGCTTACCATTTTAAGGAAGACTCCCTTTATTCCTTTGTTCTCTATTGTTTTTAATAAGAATGGGTACTGTATTTTGTTTAAAACCTTCAGCATCTATTGAGATAATCACAAAATTTCTGTTGACTTTGTTATTGATAGGGTCAATTATGTTCATAGTTTTCCTAATATTTTTTTTTCAGTGCTCAAAAGCTCGAACCCTTTTATTTCCATAGCCTAGTTATTCTCATTTTGTACACAATTCTTTTTTTTTAAACAAATGCTTTATTAACTTCTGTTTTACATCATTCATTTCTGCCAGATTTTGAGTTACAATCATTTCCCCCCATTATTCCCCTACCCAACCTCCCAGAATAGTAGTCCCACAAGATATTGCTTCCTCCAATCTGCTCTCTCCCATACCTTATCCCATACCCCCATCGACTTTTCCATTAGAGGAAGGTGAATCTTTGTGTCCCAATGCCTGCACGTCTTATCTCCCTATTACAAGCAAAAGAGTATTAATAATAGTATTTATATATATTTGAAACATTTAATGTTACGACCTTGAATTTCAGATCCATTTCCTTCCTCCTTTGTCACCCATTCCGTCTGGGGAGATAAGTAATTCAGTATATGTTTTACATGTCTAGCTATGCAAAACATTATCATAGTAGATATATTGTACAAGGCTGCTTATAATTCCCTCCCACTCATCCCACCCCCACCTGGTCCATTCCCTACATGATCCTGTCCCTCTTCTATAGTGGGTACTTCCAACCTCCCCTCACCCCAAGGATGCCCTCCCATCCATCATCTCTCCTCTCATCCCCCTTCCCCCTATCCTGCTGCAGGTTGAGAAATCCCATTTAGTATGTATGTCATTTTCTCCCTGAACCAAATTCAATGTGAATGTGGTTTTGCCTTTTTAGCCTTCCTTATTCTCCCCCTCTTTTGCAACCACTTCCCCTTGCTTCTTCTACATGGAATAGTTTACCCTCCCCTGTCTCTCCCCATCTCCTCTTGCCACTTTCCTCTCTCACCTCATAATTTCATCCCTTGAGTATTCTCCCTTCCCAACAAATTCAACCTATGCCCTCTATCCATATATAACTGTAACCATATACACACACATTCACATATGTATTCATATGACCACACCCCTTCTTCCATTATTTTCATAGTGAGAAAGATATCATCAGTCACAGTTATTGCTTTTCCATATAGGAATGTAAATAGTTCAACTTTGATAAGTTCCCCTTGATCTCTCTTCCCCGATTACTTTCTCAGGCATCTCTTCCTTCCTGTGTCTGGATGTCAAATTTTCTATTCAATTCTGGTTTTTTCCTCAAGAATGCTTGAAAGTCCTCTATTCCACTGAATGACCATATTTTCCCCTGAAACAAAACACTCAGTTTTGCTGGGTAGGTGACCCTTGGGTTCATTCCCAGTTCTTTTGCCCTCTGGAATATCATATTCCATGCCCTTGATCCCTCAGTGTAGAAGCTGCCAGGTCCTGGGCTATTCTGATTGTGTTTCCACAATATTGAAATTGTTTCTTCCTGGCTGCTTGTAGTATTTTCTCCTTGATCTGGGGATTCTGGAACCTGGCTATAATATTCCTGGGAGTTTTCTTTTTTGGGATCTTTTTCAGGAGGTGATCGGTGGATTCTTTCAACCTCTATTTGCCCTCTGGATCTAAAACATCAGGGCAGTTTTCCTTGAGAATTTCTTGAAGGGTGATTTCTAGGTTCTTTCCTTGATCATGGCTTTCAGGTAGTCCAATAATTTTTAAATTGTGTCTCCTGGATCTATTCTCCAGGTCAGTGGTTTTTCCCATGAGATATTTCACATTGCCTTCCAATCTTTAGTTTGTTTGGATCTGCTTAACAGCATCTCGATTTCTCACAAAGTCACTAGCTTCCATTTGCTCCAGTCTAACTCTGAAGGAATGAATCTCCTCAGTGAACTTTTGAGATTCTTTTTCCATCTGGCAAATTCGACTTTTTAGGCATTCTTCTCCTCATTGCCCTTTTGGGCCTCCTTTGCCATTTGAGCTAGTCTATTTTTTAAGGTGTTGTTTTCCTCAGTCAGGCTGTTGACCCTCATTTCATACTTTTCCTGCATCCTTCTCATTTCTCTTTCTAATTTTTCCTCCACTTCTCTTATTTGATTTTTAAAGTCCTTCTTAAGGTCCTCTATGGCCTGCAACTCTCTCATGTTTTCCCCTGGGGCTTTTGGAGCAGCACTTCTGACCTCACAGTCCTTTTTCCTGCTCTATGCCCCCAAAATAGGAGTCTAGGGTTGCATTTTTCTGTTTCCTTTGCCTTGGCATGTTGCCACTTAATTGCTTGACTTTTGGGCTTGTTGCCACACTATGGCTTTAAGGCCATATAGAGGAATTTTCGTCCCAAACGTGTGGGGGGCAACTTCCATTTCTGGCAAGCTGTAAACCCACCCACAACTTCCACCCTGGATCACAATCCAGATCCAGGGAGATTAAAGCAAGAGCGATTACCCCCCAAGACTGATCGCTGGATCTCCCCACGATTTGTAGGCTGAGAGCCTCTGAAACCTGCAAAATGGCGTGTCTCCTCAGTGGCTTCTAGCCCCCAGGGGAGGGAGCTGACGCATTCCCCAAATACAGGTCCCAAAGTCCATAGGACACTAACCTCTTACTTTGTCCTAGGCATGTCTATGTTGATAATTCTGGAGTCGCCACAGCTCCTGGTGTTCTGGGGTTCCTCCAGCTGGCTGCTGGCCCTGCTGCCCTGGGGCTAAAACCTCGGCTCACCGGACCTGGGCTCGGCTCCGCTTCCTGCGCTTTTCGCGTTGTGCACTGCCTGTTCCCAGACCACTGCGCTGGTCCTTCCTGCAGGGCTGCTGGGCTGTCCTCAGCGGGAGGTTAGCTTCTCTGTGTTGTTCTGTGGGTGCTGGGGCTCCAGAATGGATAGCGCATTGGACTTCTAGTTTTCCTAATATTGAACCAACCCTTCATTCCTGGTCTAAATCCCATCTGATCACAGTGTATAATCCTTGTGATATTTTTCTGTCATTACCTTACTAGTATTTTGTTCAGAATTTTTGCACTGATATTCATTAGAGAAATTGGTCTGTAATTTTCTCTTTCTGTTTCAGCTTTCCCTCGTTTAGGTATCAGCACCATATTTATGTCATAAAAGGAGTTTGGTAGGACTTCACCTGTTTTTCCAAATAGTTCAGAGGTTGGGAACCTCCAGTTTCAAGATCATATGTGGCCTTCTAGGACCTTATATGTGGCCTTTTTACTTATTCCAAGTTTTAGAGAACAAATCCTTTTATTAACGGAATTTGTTTTGTGAAGTTTGGATTCAATCAGAGGGCCACATTTAAGGACCTAGAAGGCTACATTTGAGCTTGAGGTCTCAGGTTCCCAACCCCTGAAATATTGGAATTAGTTGTTTTTTGAATGTTTCATAGAATTCACTTGTGAACCCATCTGTCCCTGGGGATTTTTATTTTTAGCTTTTTGGAGGGCAATTGGGGTTAAGTGACTTGCCCAAAGTCAAATGGCTAGTAAGTGTGTCAAGTGTCTGAGGTGGGATTTGAACTCAGGTCCTCCTGACTCCAGGGCTGGTGCTCTATTCACTGAATCACCTAGCTGCTCCAGGATTTTTTCTTAAGGAGTTAATTAATGGCTTGTTCAGTATCTTTTTCTAAGATGGGATTTTTTTTGGAGGGTAGTTGGCGTTAAGTGACTTGCCCAAGGTCACACGGCTAGTTTTTGTGTTAAGTGTCTGAGGCTGGATTTGAACTCAGGTCCTCCTGATTCCAGAGCCGGTGCTCTATTCACTGTACCACCTAGCCGCCCCTAAGATGGTATTGTTTAGGCATTCTATTTCCTGATCTGTTGATCTGGTTAATTTATATTTACATAATTATCCACGAATTTCACCCAGATTGTCAGATTTATTGACATATAATAAAACATTTAATATTTCTACCTTTCTGCATTTGATTGTGAGATTTTTATGCCCTAGTACATGGTCAGTTTTTGTGTAAGTGTCATGTGCTGCTGAGAAAAAATTTTTTTCCTTTCTATTCCTTTTCAGTTTTCTCCTAAAGTCTATCATATCTAACTTTTCTAATATTCTCTTTACCTACCTAATTTGTTTCTTGCTCATTTTTTTGGTTGAATTTATCAAGTTCTGAGAGAGGACAGTTGAGGTCTCCCACTAGTATAGTTTTTCTGTATATTTCTTCCTGTAATTTACTTACCTTCTCCTTTAAGAATTTGGATGATATATCACTTGGAGCATATATATTTAGTTTTGATATTGCTTCATTGTCTATAGTACCTTTTAGAAAGATGTAGTTTCCTTTGCTTTTACTTTGTTTCAGATCAAATTGCTACCCCTGCTTTTTTTTTTTTTACTTCAGTTGAAACATAATAGATTTTGCTCTAGCCTCCTCTCTGTGTATCTCTCTGCTCCAAATGTGTTTTTTTTTATAAACAACATATTGTAGTTTTCTGGCTTTTGATATATTTTGCTATCCATTTGTTTTTTTTTATGGGAGATTTCATTCTGTTCACATTTGTAGTTGTGATTACTAACTGTGGATTTCCCTCCATCCTATTTTACCTCCTGTTTGTTCTCTCTCTCTTTTCATCCTTTCCATCCTCACCAGTGTTTTGCTCCTGTCTAATACTCCCCTGATCTGCCTCCCTTCTGTCAGTGTCTGCCCCCCCTTTACTTATCCCTTCCCCTCATACTTCCCTGTCACATAAGATTGATTTCTATATCCAACTGATTTTGTATACAATTCCCTCTTTATGTCACTACTGATGAGAGTAAGAGTCAAGAGATGCCCATTGCCCACCCTCCTACTTTCCCCTGCAATATAATGTGTTTTATACCTATTCATGTGAAATAATTTTGCCCATTCTACCTCTTCCTTTCTTCTGCACCCAGTGTACTCCTCTTCTTATCTCTTAATGATTTTTTTAAAGCAATTGGGGTTAAGTAACTTGCTCAAGGTTACACGGCCAGTCATAATTTATGTGTGGGTGCTCATTTTCTGAGGCCGGTTTCGATCCTGGGTCATCCCAACTCCGAGGCCGGTGCTCTTACTCACTGTACCACCTAGCCACCCCTCTCAATGATTTTTAACATCATTCCTTCAAATTCACATTATACCTGTACTCTCTGTGTATGTATGTTCCTTCTAACTGTTCTATTTGTGATACTATTTTTAAGAATTACAGGTATCATATTCCCCAAGTAGTGATGTAAACAGTTTAGCTCTATTGAATTCCTTATGTTTTCTTTTCCCTTCTCTTGGGTCTTAATATTGAAGATCAAATTTTTACTTTAATTCAGGTCTTCTCCTTTTGAAATCTTGAAATTGTTCTATTCCATTAAATAATCATTCCTCCCCCCACCTTGATGTATTGTGATTAATTTTGCTAGATCAGTGATTCTTGGTTGTATTACTAACTCCCTTGCCTTCTGGAATATAAAGTTCTATAACCTCTGATCTTCTAATGTTATA
Source organism: Gymnobelideus leadbeateri (assembly GCA_011680675.1). Taxonomy (NCBI): domain Eukaryota; kingdom Metazoa; phylum Chordata; class Mammalia; order Diprotodontia; family Petauridae; genus Gymnobelideus; species Gymnobelideus leadbeateri. The sequence goes on along the minus strand of WOXC01008778.1, from coordinate 5,706 downwards.
GGTCTTAAGTCCTGTGTATCCTGATTGTGGTTCCTGATATTTGACTTGTTTCTTCCTGATCATTTGCAGTATTTTTTCTTGATGTGATGGTTCTGAAATTTCGTTGCAATGTTCCTTGGAGTTTTTATTTTGTAGTCTCTTTCCTAAGGTGATCAGTGGATTTTTTTCAATGCCTATTTTCCCCTCTGGTTCCAGAATATCAGAGCAGTTTTCCTTGATGATTTCTTTAAGATACTGTCCAGGACTTCCTTTTGATTATGGCTTTCAAGTAGTTCAGTGATTCTGACATTGTCTCTCCTGGATCTGTTTTTTAGACCAGTTGTTTTTCCCATGAGGTATTTTGCATTTTCTTCCATTTCTTTCATTATTTTGAATTGATTGATTCTTGACGTCTGGTAGAGTCTTTAGCTTCCACTTGCCCAATTCTAATTTTTAATGAGTTGTTTTCCTCAATTAGCTTTTGTACTCTTTTCCATTTGACCAGTTGTACTTTTTAAGGACTTGTTTTCTTCACTGGATTTTTGTACCTCTTTTTCCATTTGACTGATTCTTTTTTTTAACCAGTTCTTTTCTTTTTCCAAGCTGTTGACTCTTTTTTTCAAAATTGCTTTGCACTACTCTTGTTTCTTTTCCCAATTTTTTCTTCTATCTCTCTTAAATGATTTTTAAACTCATGTGTGTATCAAATAAACATGAGTTCCTTTTGGGCTTGTGACCACTTCCCATTTTTCTTTGGGGTTTTGCCCATAGGTGGTTTTACATTGCTGTCCTTTTCTGAGTTTTTGTCTTGAAAAATCTTCCCTGTCACCATAATAACTTTCTATGGTTAGATTCCTTTTTGTTTGTTTTTGCTCATTTTTTTTTTTTGGCCTTTTCCCTTTCTTATAAATTTGAAAATTTGAGCTCTGTTCCTGGGGTGTAAGGAGCACTGTCTCAGGCTTCTTGTGCCAGGGGCTGCATGGGTTGACTGTTTTTCTGGTGCTGAATTGATGTTACATGGAGGCCCCTCATGATGGGGGACCATCATGTCTGGTGTTGCACTCTAGGTTGGGGTGGGTGTGGTGGCTGGCCCTGCTAGAGGCTGGAGGAATCTGGATGCTTACCTGGTGCTGAAGGGGGCCCTCAAACTGACTTCTGGCCTGTACTGAGTCCTAGTGGGATGTTTCTGCGTTTCCCTGGGGCTACACTGATGCATGGAGATGAGGGGGGAGGTTCTAACCCCTAGAAGATACCCATTTGCCTAGGGCTATGCAGGAGCACATGGCAGTTCTCACAATTGGAATCTCCCAGTTCCCCTGGCTATGCTGAGGCACATATTAGGGTCCTGGTTGTTGGCTTTGTGGACCTCAATATCTACTGCTGGTTTGCTGGAAGTGGGGCTTGCTGCATGTTTTCTGGGAAACTCCCTGTCTTGGAATGTACTCCCCTTTTAGCTGAGTGAGGCAGATCTTTGCTGCCAATCTTCCAAGTTTCTCAGGCTCAGAAGGTTTTTTACCCCATCATTTTGCTGGTTCTGCTGTTTTGGGGGGCAATTTTATGGTTGTTTGGAGGTGAATGTGGGAGAGTTATGGTGATTTACTGCTTACTCCCTCATCTTGGCTCCTGGAAGTCAGAACTCATGTTTTAATGGAGCAGACAATACACAGGAGGCTTCAGCTGTAAATCAGGTTAAAAAACCCCATGCTTTATAGGGTCTAGTGGGAAAGCAGATGGTATTGCCTCTTCTTTAATGTCATTTTCACTGGCAAAATTGTGTCAGATTCTGATGTTGAATTATTTGGCAATGCTTAGAACTTTGGTGGCAAGAACTTTCTTTTTCTTTGTTTTCAGTAACTGGAGCTGAAGGTTTTAAGAAGAGGAAGCAAAGAGAGGATACAAGAATTGTGGAAGGAAGGAAGTTGGTTGTGGATCTTGTTATTTCTCATTACTGAGGTATATGAGAAGAAAATATAAGCATAGAAGAAGGGATGGGGAAAGTGGGCATTCAGTGAACCTTTCTCCTATCTGCCTGGCACTTTGTAGATTTGTAAGTGATACTCTCTGAATTGAAATGGTCAAAGGAGGTTTGGACAGACACAGAGGCAGTTGTATGCATGTGTGTAAATATATCAGTCTCAGCAGGGAAACCAGCAGCATTAGGGAGGGTGGGATTAAGAGGAATGGTGATACCAGAAAGGGAATGGTTGCAAGCAAAAAAGAAAAGAGAAGAAAAAATAAATTTCCTAATTGAAGTATAGAAAATGGGGAATGGAAGGGAAAGAGTAAGAGAACCAGAATAGAAGGAAATGCCTTAGATGGTTTCTTAGAAAACTGGGAAGTTTCTGAACATATTGTGGTGTTTTAATATAATGGAATACTGTTTCACCATGAGAAATGATGTAAGAGATGATTTTAGCGAATTCTGGTTAGTATGAATTGATACAGTGAAGTAAGTAAAACCAGGAGAACAGTTTGTACAAGGACAACAACACTGGAGAGAACAACCAACAAACTCTGACATACTTAAGAATTCTGACATCGGGGAGGCTAGGTGGTGCAGTGAGTAGAGCATTGGCCCTGGAGTCAGAAGGACCTGAGTTCGGATCTGACCTCAGACACTTAACACACACACAAACAGAAACCTAGCCGTGTGACCTTGGGCAAGTTACTTAACCCCAATTGCCCTCCAAAAAGTAAAAAAAAAAAGAATTCTGACATTGCAATGATTAGTCATGCCTTCATTGGAGCTGTGATGAATTATATTATCTACCTCCTGACAGAAGGGTTGTGGATACAAGGTACAGAGACACGTTTTTAGACATGGTCTCTCTAAGATTTGTTTTCCTTGACTACTTAAAAATGCTTATTTGTTACAAAATTTTTTTCTCTTTCTCTTGATTTTTAATTGGGTACTGAGGAGAACTTCAGCAATGTAAAAAAGGGCAAAAGGCACCATTCCATTTTCACATTTTTTTGTCTTTTTTTAATAGTATTTTAATTTTTCCCCAATTACATGTCAAGACAATTTTTTAACATTCATTTTTACAAGATTTTGAGTTCCAAATTTTTCTCCTTCCTCTCCCTTTTCTGAAAATAGTAGACATTTTGATATAGGTTATACATGGTTGATTGGTTGTCCTTCATTTTCAAAGAGGACCAAAATGACATCACTGTGCTAAAGTCAAGTTTCAATGTGTCCAACTGTGACTGATCAAGACAATATGAGCTCGGAATGTTCTGCCATAGATCACGCACAAATAGTCCATGTGAACATTTGGAATACACTAAACTTTCATATCCTGTGTTTCCTTTGAGCTGTTTCAATTGTGCTTTGCTCATAGAGCACATCACATTCTCTGATGTGGCACGCCGTGCTGAGCAGTCCTGTGCCAGTGTCTCCCATGTCATATAATCTATTCCAAAGTTCTTGAGAGAGACCTTGGGAATGTCCTTGTATCACTTCTTCTGAGAACCATGTGAATGCTTGCCTGTGAGTTCTCCATAAAATAGTCTTTTTGACAGGCATACATTTTACATGTGAATAGCATGACCAGCCTATCAGAATTGTGCTTTCTGAAGCAGAGTTTGTATGCTTGGCAGTTTAATTTGAGTGAGGACTTCAATATCTTGTAACTTATCCTGCAATGCCAGGTGATCTTGGGAATCTTGCTAAGACAATTCAAATGGAAGAAATTCAGTTTCCTGGCATTACACTGGTAGACTGTCCAGGTTTCACAGGCATACAGCAGTGAAGTCAGCACAATGACTCGGTAGATCTTCAGTGTCAGTCTAATAACTCTTCTCCCCCATACTTTCCTTTGGAGCCTCCCAAACACTGTTAGCTCTGGCAATGAATGCACCAACCTCCTTATCTTATAACCCCCTTTCCATCCCTGAAAAGTACACTGCCATGGTAAGTGAACTTATCCATAGCATTCAAAACTTCTCCATTTGCTGTAATTGATGGTGTGGTGGTGGCTGATGGAGCACCTGTGTTTTCTTGGTGTTAATATATTTTCTCACATCCTTGCCAAAATTAGCAGAAGCAGGAGAAAACTGATCCACACTTTGTTACATCTCAACTTCAGAGCTAAATTGAGTGCACAATCATATGCAAACAGAAAACCATACACCAACATTCCCTCCACTTTGGTCTTAGCTTGTAGCTTTTTCAAATTGGAGAACTGAATTGAAGAATTTGCCATCAGTTCAGTAGCTGACTTTGATGCTGTGTTCGTCCTCATTGAAAGCCTTTGACAACATGGCTGAAAACATCATGCTAAAAAGCATGGGAGCAAGCACACAGCCTTGGTTCACTCCATTGGAGGAAGGCACAAGAGCATTGTCAATTACCTAGAACCCAGGCAAGCATGCCATCATGAAATTGATGTATAATGCTGATGAACTTCTCTGGGCACCCAAATTTTGACATAATTTTCCATAAGGCCTTATGACTAGCAGTTATCAAAGGCTTTGGTCAGATCTAGAAACGTTGTATACAGACCTTTCTTCTGCTCCTAGCATTTCTCCTGGAGTTGTCAGGCAGCAAACACCATATAGACTGTTCCTAGGCCCTTTCTGAAGCCACACTGGCCCTCAAGTAAATGACCTTCTTCCAAATGAAGAATAAACCTATTAAGGAGAACTCTGGAAATAATCTTCCTAAGAGGTTATAAAAATTATACAAGTGCTATCATGTAGAACATATTTCCATATTAGTCACAACTGTGAAAGGTAAAAATGAAAAAAATTAAGTGAAAAAAATATGCTTCAATCTGTATTCAGAGTTCATCAGTTAGTTCTTTATCTGGATGTGGATAGCATTTTCCTTTGTGAGTTCTTTGAGCTTGTATTGTGTTGATCAGAAGAACTTAGTCAGTTATAGTTGGTCATCACACGATGTTGCTAATATTATGTACAATATTTTTTCTGTATATATATATATATATCTTAGATACTAGACTTCCATCATAGAAGTTTTCTGTTTGATTTTTTTTTCTCTAGCTAACTACTTCTTTTCTAACTTTGGAGGCAGCTAGGTGGTTCACTGGATAGAGCATTGGGCCCAGAGTCAGGAAAACCTGAGTTCAAATGTGGCTTCAGATACTTACTAGACATGTGACCCTGGGCAAGTCACTTAACCTCTGTTTACCTTAATCTATTGTAGAAAGAAATGACAAACCACTCCAGTATTTTTGCCAAGAAAATTGCAATGGACATTGTTGGCATGATATTCTCCATGAGGTCATGAAGAGTTGGACATGACTCAATGAACTAGGAACAAAAAAATCTCTTAACTTTACATGCATCAATTTTGTTTGTCCAAAATATTTTACAAATTCAAAATAATCTATTCTATTTCCTCTGATCCTTGCTATCCTTTGTAAGATTCAGAACTCTTCTATACAGTACTATAAAAGCTACTTTCTATTCTATTCCTCTTTGTTTATAATATGACCCTTCATATCTTTTTTTTTCCTTTTGGAGGGCAATTGGGGTTAAGCAACTTGCTCTACTCACTGCGCCACCTAGCTGCCCCCGACCCTTCATATCTAAGTCATTTATTCATTTAAAGATTATTATAGGATATGGTATGAGGTGTTCTAAACTTAATTTCTATGATTGCTTTCTAGTTTTCTCTATTCTTTTTCTTGCACAGTGAACTTCTTGCATTTAGAAAATTATGCTATTATTTTTGTTTACTTCTGACTCCCATATACTTAGTCT
>WOXC01008777.1:0-86779 GCA_011680675.1 Gymnobelideus leadbeateri | reverse complement strand
AGAAAGGTAGATAGATAGATAGATAGATAGATAGATAGATAGATAGATAGATAGATATATTAAATATAGATATATCAAAAGATATAGATATAGTTGTGTATATATGGAATAGCACCTTAAACAGTATTTAAAGGAACATATAGGCCACTAGGTGGCACAGTGGATATGATGCCAATGTTGGAGTCAGGAGGATCTGAGTTCAAATCAAGCCTCATTTACTAGTTGTGTGACCCTAGGCAAGTCACTCAACCCTGTTTGCCTCAGTCCCTCGATGGGTAAAGTGAGCTGGAGAAGGAAATGGCAAACCACTCTAATATCTTTGCTAAGAAAACCCCAGATGAGTCACAAAGAGTTTAAAAGGACTCAACAACCACACACATAACATCAAGTTGATAATTTTTAGAGAACTGCCTCTTTCTGCTGATCACATTCTTGTTGAACAAAATCTATTATATAAGTTCATAGAGCTACAGCTGGAGTTGGTCAATAAAAATCAAGAAACATTTATTAAGTACCTACCATGTACCAGGCACTGTCCTAGGTACTAAGGAGTAAAAATGCAAAACATTAGATAGATATTACTCCCAAGGGGCTTCTGTTCTACCATAGATAAGAAAATTGTGACCCAGAGGGTTAAATGGCTTACCCAGTGCCACAAAGGGACAAAGTGGCAAAGGTGGGATTTAACTAGAAATCTAGTGTTCTTTCTTCTAGACCACTACCAACTTCATCAGAATGGAATGAGAAATGGATCGTAAACCTCAGCTGTTATTATTATCTACAGAATAGTCAAACTCAATAGGTTTTCAGCAGAAATCCCCTATTCAGAAACTAAGAACTGAGTCAGAGTCTGGGTTAGAAGAGGGTGATAATCTAGCAACTAAGAAAATAGGGAACTTCAAGAAGAGTGGGAAAGTCCAGAAATGCCCTAAATTTGCAAGATTTGATGGATACTCCTACATGTTGGGTAAAATGCTTGGGAGCTACTGTAGCTGTCTGCATAGGTGCTGCACCCCCTGGTGGTGGGTGTTAGGGGCTGCTCCCTCAATATCTGGGAACTTTTGCACTAACTAGTGATGATATCAGATCTCCTGGTTAATGCTAGGTTGGGAACCAGACAGCTGATGCACTGGTTTTTATCTTTGCTCCATTTCTTTGCTAGTGGACAGTATTACCTCCTGAGTGGGGCTTTGTAGGAACCTTTGGGAAGAAAGCAAGTGCAGTGTAATATAAGGAGGCTTATATTACCCCTGCCTTGGGTGTCCTGGAGGAGGACAGAGAAGACTGACTCTCTGCCTGGGAGGACCTCACAGCCTAAAGTCTCTGTCCTCTTTTCTCTTGAGGAAATTAAAACACACCCTGAAATCACCATCATAGCTTGAAAGGTGATTTCCTCTAATATTTCCTCTAATATAATAAACTTTGTTCCCTGGTAACAGACTTGAAATATTTAGGGGATTATTTCAGATGACCTTTCCATTTGTGGTTTTTGTTTTGTTCTACCAGCTCCAGGGATCTAGTGTAGTTAGAAGAGTAGATGTCATTAAATCTCACTGAAATCGAACAAATAGGTAGCCAGCCATCTCCCGCCTAAGTTCCTTTGTCCAGGCTATGTTCGCAGAACTAGAAAGCTCTCTCTTCTCAGTTTCACCTTAAAGAGGTCCTAGCTCTCTTCTCTTTCTAAAAGAGTTTAGAAGAAACTTTTCAGGATTCCTTCAGTTGTTTGGTTTTCCCCCCACCTCTTCTAAAATCCCTTTATATTTATTTGGGATTGTGTGCTATCATCCCCCAAAGCATGGCTTGGAGGCAAAGACAATTTCGTTATGTCTCATCACTCAGCTTAGTCAATCCTAATATATAGTAGGCACTTAATAAATGCTCGTTGAACTGAATTGTAGACATCGGGAGAGAGGAAGATGAGTATTCTAATTTATCCTATGTTGGTCAGACTTCATCTGCAGCATTATGTCCAATGATGCATTTTAAGAGGAATGTTGACAAACTAGTGGGGTGGGTAGAAAGGAGGCTGACCAGATTAGTGAGGAAACTTAAAACCATAGACTATGAGGAAGGTATAAAGAAACTGAGTGATGCTTATCCTGAATAAGTAAATACAGCTCCTGGACTTTGAATCAGAGAAAATGGATTGAAATTATGACTCTGCCACTTACGACATGTGTAAGTTTGTACAAGTCACTTAAGCTCCCTATGCCTCAGTTTCCCACTCTGCAAAATGAAGGGGTTAAAAAGAAGGAAACAAGTACTTAACAAACTTAACAAACAAGTACTTAAGTGCCTACTATATGTACTTAATACCTCTCTGTATTTACTAAGTGCCCACTATGTACACTGTGCCAAGAGCTTTACAAATATTATCTCATTTGATTTTCACAACAACCTTGGGACCTAGGTGCTATTATCATTCCCATTTTACAACTGAGGAAACTAAGGCTGGAAGAGGTTAAGTGACTTGCCCAGTGTCACACAACTAGTAAATGTTGAAGGCTGGATTTGAACTCAGGTCTTTGTAAATCTAGACCCAGCACTCAATCCACTAGCTAGACTAAATGATCCTGGTTTGAACTAGATTATCTTTAAAGTTCCCCCTAATTCTTACTCTCTGATCCTTGCCATAATAGCTGTCTACAAGCATCTGAAGGGCTAGTGTGCATAAGAGAAATTAACTTTATTCTGTGTAGCATGAAGAATGACGATTTATATGGGGGAGTTATAGGAACGTAGATATTAGCAGAAGTTGGACCAGTGGGTGTAGCAGCAAGCACCCCAACATCCCCAGGATGACTGCCAACACAGGTTCTTAGATCTGCTTTTCTAAAGGAAAGCAACTCAAAATGGATTAACAAACTTACTTTAATCAATCAAACATATCGTTTACCTAGTTCAGGGGAAAAAGGTCAGCACCCCAAACTTCAAAGTATACAGACAGAAGTTACAAGACAGAAAAACAAACAGACCAAGCAGAAAGGCTTCCAAACTGTCCAACCTTTACATCAAAGAACCTAGAAATCATTCTTCAAGAAATTCTCAAGGAAAATTGCCCTGATGTTTTAGACCCAGAGGGCAAAATAGAGGTTGAAAGAATCCACAGATCACCTCCTGAAAAAAGATCCCCAAAAGAAAACTCCCAGGAATATTATAGCCAGGTTCCAGAATCCCCAGATCAAGGAGAAAATACTACAAGCAGCCAGGAAGAAACAATTTCAATATTGTGGAAACACAATCAGAATAGCCCAGGACCTGGCAGCTTCTACACTGAGGGATAGAAGGGCATGGAATATGATATTCCAGAAGGCAAAAGAGCTGGGAATGAACCCAAGGGTCACCTACTCAGCAAAACTGAGTATCTTGTTTCAGAGGAAAATATGGTCATTCAGTGGAACAGAGGACTTTCAAGCATTCTTGATGAAAAAACCAGAGTTGAATAGAAAATTTGACATTCAGACACAAGAAGCAAGAGATGCTTGAGAAGGTAATCAAGGAAAAGAAATCAAAAGGAACTTATCAAAGTTGGACTATTTACAATCCTACATGGAAAACAATAACTGTGTTTGATGAAACCTTTCTCATTATGAAAATAATTGAAGAAGGGTACATGGCATATGTTCACAGGTATACATGGATAGAGGGCACAGGTTGAATTTGATGGGAAGGGATGATTATTATTTTTTTTTGGAGGGCAATTGGGGTTGGGTGACTTGCCCAGGTTCACATGGCTGGGTTTTTGTTTGTGTGTTGGGTGTCTGGGGCCGGATCCGAGCTTGGGTCCTTCTGGCTCCGGGGCTGGCTCTCTGCTCGCTGCGCCACCTAGCCGCCCCAAGGAAGGGATGATTCTTAAGGGGTGAAGTCAAGAGGTGAGAGAGGAAAAAAAGGCAAGAGGAGATGGAGAGAGACAGGGTAGGGCAAACTATCTCATGTAGAAGAGGCAAGGGGAAGTAGTTGCAGGGGAGGGGAAGAACAGGAAGGCAAAAAGGCAAAAGCATATTCTCATTGAAGTTGGCTCAAGGAGAGAATCACATACATACTAAATGGAATATCTTACCCTCACTCTCCTGAGTAGGGGAAAGGGGGATGAGAGGGGGGATAATGGAGGGGAGGGCATTCTGGGGAGAGGGGAGGTTAGAAGTACCCACTATCAAAGAGGGACAGGATCTAAGTAGGGAATGGACCAGGTGGGAGGTGAGACAGGTGGGAGGGAAATATAAGCAGTCTTTTACAATATATCTACTATGGTAATGTTTTGCATAGATATACATGTACAACACATACTGAATTGCTTATCTTCTCAGAGGGAGTGGGTGACAAGGGAGAAGGGGAATGGATCTGAAAATCAAAGTTTTAAAATTAAATGTTTCATAAGATGTCCAGGCAGTGGGGCTAATGGCAAAGTCGAAGGGGGTATGGGAGAAGATATGGGAGAGAGCAGATTGGATGAGGGGATATCTAGTGGGACTGCTATTCTGGGGTGGTGGGTAGGGAAAAAATGGGGGAAAAATGTAACTCATAATCTGGTGGAAATGAATGATGTAAACCACAAGTTAATAAAGCATTTGTTTAATTAAAAAAAAAAAGAAAGTGATGGGGAAAATGTTAATAAGGCAAATTAAATTAAATTATTGTATCCTAAAAAAATAAAAAATAAAACAAAAAAAAAATACCAAATCACAGTTACCAGAGAGGGAAGCATCAACATCTGGGTTTTCAAAGCTGGGGTGGGGGAGGGTCTCAACGGCTGCCCAGAGTCTCATATGGTCAAATCACACAACACTTCTCAAAGTGAGCCCCAAAGCAAAGCCTCACATCAGGGATTATATAGCCTTCTCCAGGCTCAGAGAATGTAACAACCCTCTTGACCCACTGCCCAATCACACAGCATCAAGGTGTGGGCATTCCTGAAAACCAAGCCTCCTGCCACAGGCTCCGTGTGACCACATTCAGCCTATTAGGAGGCAGAGTATATTTTTCAAATCAAGGAAGGTTCTCAGAGTCTCTTAAGCCCATCAAAGGACCTAGGGGCCGGGAAGATCTTTAAATTTGCATTTCCATTACAGTGGGTAGATTTTCACTGAATAGAAAGAACTTTTACATGCTTTGAGCTGTCCAGAGTAAAAATGGGATACCTTGCCAAGCAATCAGTCAACCAGCTTTGATTAAGCACCTGCTGGATGCCAGGTACTATGGATATAAAGACAAAATGAAGTATCTTTTGCCCTCAGTGAGCTTACATTCTACCATGGGAGACAACACATGCACTTATTACAAGTATTTGTAAAGTAAATACAAGCTATTGCGATTGGGGGGAGGCACTAGGGACCCTATGGAGGAGATGTCATTTGAACTAAGCTTTGAAGGTAGCCAGAGATTATAGGAGGAGTGCAGAAGAGGAGAAAGTGCATTCCAGCCATGGGGACAGTCCCTGAAAAGATGAATTGTCATATGTGAAAAAGAGGTAGGCCAGTCTGGCTGGACCAAAAGGTATAGAAAGGAAAGCAATATATAGTAAGGCTGGAAAGATAGGGTGGAGATCAGCTGTGAAAGGCTTTAAGGAGAGGCATTTGTATTTGATCCTAGAGGCAATAGAAAGCCATTGGATTATTGACTTTCACTGCTTAATTTATTGATCAAGAGAGTGACATGGTCAGACTTGTGCTTTAGCAATATCATTTTGGCATCTGTGTGGAGGAGAGATTGGACCAGGGAGGGATCTGAGGCAGGGGAATCAAGTGGAGGCAGTGGATAGAGTGCTGAGCCTGAAGTCAGACTTCAAGTCTGATCTCAGACAGTTGTACTAGTTGTGTGACCCTGGGCAAGTTGCCTAATCTCCGTCTGCCTCAGTTTCCTCAACTGTAAAATGGGGATCATAATAATAACTACCTCTCAGGATCAGAGGAAATAGATGTATCACTTAGCAGAGTGCCTGGCATACAGGAAGGGCTTGTTCCTTCCCTTATTGGAATAGTTCAGATAAGAGATAAGGGCATGGACTAGTGGTAGCTAAATAACTAGAAAGAAAGGGATATATGTGAAATGTCACAAGGTAGTAAGTTTCCCATCACTAAAAGTATTCAAACAGAGGCTGCGTATCTGCTTGTCAGAAGTGCAGCATAGGGAATGCCTTTGTTGGATGGGAAATTGTTCTGGCTTTTTAACTCTGGAGTTTGTCACTTCTGCTTGGAAGTCTCCTTTATTCCTCAGCACACAAAGCTAGTAGAGTGGGGGACCGCATTTGAAAATTACCATCAATATTTGAAAATTGCCATCAATTTTCAGGTTATTGAAATTATATTTCTAGGTGTAGTAGAGTGAAAATATACCTGAGCTCTGCCTCTCCTGACAGTGATTACTCATTTCTGCCTTTGCTTTTAAATTGTTAATAGCTTAGGAACCACGCACCATAAATGCTCCCAATTCACTTGCACTAATACTGTGATGGAAAACCATTTTAGCATCTTCCATGGGGAGTGGGGGAGGGCGAGGGAGGACATTTTCCAAAGGTTTGAATTACCAAGCGCAGTAATTTAAGAGATGCTGGCGATGCCAGTATGTTTATAGAGACCTGTACTGTCCTCACAGGTTTATCTGCCTGAAAAATGTAGGTGTGTGGGTGTTTTAAGTACACTGGGAAAGGATGTTTTTAGATTTGTCAGAGGAGCCCAAACAATAAGCACATAATTCCCTTATTACTGATTTCAGCAAATAAATTGACCCTCTTGCAGAAAACCAAGTATAAGAAAACCTATCAAAATGGAAATGCCACTGCAAGATGCAGAAGTAATTTGGAAAAAGCATAATCCTAAATGGAGATATTAGGCATTTTTTACCTCCTCTGAAGACATGATGGAGTCCTTCAGGGGTGTGTGTGTGTGTGTGTGTGTGTGTGTGTGTGTGTGTGTGTGTTTAATCTGAACCAGAATGAAGCCCTAGCCTAAGGTCAGACCCTCTCAGAGGGCCAGTGACCATGAGGTCTTATTGCACAACCAAGACTTTTGACCCCAGCCAGGGGAGGGAACAACAGTGACTTCCCAAAGGGGACATGGAATTATGGATTAAGGAAAGCTTCACATGTTATCTTATTTGATTTTCACAATAACCCTGGGAAATAGGTACTATTACCATCCTCTTTTTATAGGTGAGGAAACTGAGGCTGCTGGTCAAGTCACTTGCCTAGCTAAGTTAGCATCTGAGACAGAATTCAAATTCTGTCTTTCCTGACTCCCAAGCCTGGCACTCTATATGCTGCATGTCCAGTTAGTTACCTCAATAGCTAAATTACAAGGAAAACTTCCTAAATATGAGAGTAGTCCAATAGTGGACTGGACTGCGTCAAGAGATAATGGGTTCTTCTTCGCAGATGTCTTCAAGGAAATACTGGATGACCACTTCAAATGCCTGCTCTTGAGAAGATTACTGTTGAAGTCCAGGTAGGCCTAGATGGTCTCTGAAGGCCCACCCAGCTCTTAAGATTTTGTGAACTGCAACTACCCCTAAGAAGGGTAATACAGTAATCAATCAATAAGGCTGAGTTAAGCCCTTATTATGTGCCAGACACTGTGATAATAAGCATGGGGGATATACAAAGAAAGACAAAAATAAAAAAACAAAGAAAAATCAAAACCACCATCAGTGCTCTCAGGAAGCCCACATTCTAATGGAGAAGATAGCATGTAAATAACTGTGTATACAAGATATAAACAGGAAAGATAAAAAGTAATTTCAGAGGGTTCGTCATTTTCATCCAGTGGGTAAGAATGGGGTTATTTCTACTAATTTTGGTCATACAGAAAAGAATGTGAATCCTGGACATCTGAGGGTAAGGCCCTTGAGGGCAGAGACTTGCTTTTTTTCCTTCTTTGTATTCCAGTATTTAGCACTGTGTCTGGAAAACAGTAATGTTGGTTGGCTGATTAAGGAAGCAATAAAGAGTAATCTTGGATGAGGTAAGGACACAGAAAAGGAGGCTGGAGTTACAGAAGGCAAAGTTTGCCCTGTTTTCTGGTATTGCTGAATTCTTGCTCCCGTGATGCCAAGCCCACCAAGAGGAAGGAGCTAAAGCTAGTTTCTAAGGGCTACTCTTTCTCACCTCATCCCTTTTAAAATGCCAAAATTACAGTACAATTTAGGCCATGGGACAAATAAGTGATTGCCCTCTGGGATACTCTGATCTGACATTGGTTTATGAGGTAATTTGTTTTAGCTTAAACTAAGCTAGGCAAAGGAATGAGTGCCCAAGACTCTACCTCAGGGAGTCTTTGTTTCAATCAATTCTAATTTAGAGATTGTTCAGTGCTTTTAAAGCACCTGCTTGGCGAAATCTGCCTGATCTTCCCCCTTAGATTTTGAAGGCAGAGATACAATCTCTTAAATTTATTTTAAAAAATGTCTTATTGATGTTTTCTTTTTACTTTGATGTCATTTCCCAATGACTCCTAGCTATGCAATAGAGCTCTCCCTGGTAACAAAGAATTACAATTAAGCAAAACAAATCAAGATATTGGCCATGACCGATAACATATGCCTTACTCCATACCTATAGTCTACCACCTCTCAGCTAAGAGACAAAAGCCATGCTTCACCATCACTGCATGGATCAGAATTCTTCAGTCTTTCAGAGTTGCTTTCTTTTAATTGGGGTAGGCAGCAAATTACAGTAAACAGTACAAATTTTAGAATTAAAGAATCTGGAGTCTGCCTCTGACTCTTACTATCTGTGACTATAGGTCACAACCTCCCAGGGCTTCAGCTCAGTTTCCTCAGCTGGAAAATGAAGGCACTGGACTAGAGGGCTTCTGAGGTTCTTTCTAGCCCTAGACTTATGATCTTATGACATTATGTGGTGATTGTGTAAATTATATATGTATATATACATATATATATAATTCTTATGTATATTCTACTGGTTCTGTATCAGCTTCTTGTATCTTCTTCCCACTTCTGCTACAACTCTCACTGAAGCTAACAGGGTACCATGCATACAAATAAAACAGATGTTTAAGTGAGAGGCTCAGTCCTTGCTTTGCTGGGTGGCCAATCCATAAACCGCTGAGCTGATGTCTGTCTACCTTGCAGAGGCAGAGGCAGTATTCATTAATATCTAGAACAAGCTAAGAGTCACAAGTGAAAGGTGATGCTAAGGCAAAGTACTTTTAGCAATTAAATTGCTGAAAGTAAAAGCATTCAGAAGAGCAGCTATGCTTTCAGGAAGCAGAGAATTATCAGTAGATTGGGTGAGGTTAAATTACAGAGTAGAACAAGCCCAGTCCTTGATACCATTATACCCTAAAGACATTAAAGAAAGAGGGGAAAGACCCATATGTACAAAAACATTTATAACAGCTCTTTTTAAAAAAAATAATAGTAATGAAATAAAAAAATAAAGGAGTGCCCATCTATTAGAGAATGATTGAACAAATGATGGTGTGTGAATAGAACACTATTATGCTATAGGACATGATGAAAAGGATGGTCTCTGAGAAGCCTGGGGAGACTTATATGAACTGATAAAGAATAAAAGGAGCAGAACCAAGAAAACCACTTATATAATAGCAACACTGTAAAGACAATTTTGAAACACTTCAGAACTCTGATCCATTCAGTGACCACCCGTGTTTCCAGAGGTCCAAGATGAAACATGCTAACAGGCGATGGATGCAGAGTGAGGCACACGTTTTTAGATATGGCCAATGTGGGAATTGTTTTGCTTTACTATGTATATTTGCTGTAGTGGTGTTATTTTCTTTTTAATGGAGTGAGGCTGGGAGGGAGAGAAAATAAATGCTTGTTAGTTGAAATATTAAATTAGATTACTTTTTTTTTTAAGAGTAGGCCTGGTCATATTCAGTCTGTCATGCTGAAATCCCAGCCTAGAGTCCCAGAAAATCCCCCTAAAATCCTAACAGTTTCTCTAGCTAATCTCTGTTGTGGGGGTTGCATTTCAGTAGTAGCCTTAGCAACACAAGTCAGATATATGTATATATCTGGCAGATATATCCACATAAAACCAGAAATGAACGTTGGAGGTGATTGGTAATATCTCTGCAGTTAGGGATGGCCCCAGCCTCTGCCAAGTAGGAAGGTTTCCTCAAACACCTGCTTGGCCCAAATTCTCTAGCTCCAAGAGAACTCTCCGTTTGAACACGTTGAAAGGTATTTACTCAACCCAAGCCAAGAGCCAGTCTGTGCAATGATAAACTGGGCCTTGGAAACACTGCCTGAGGAGAAGAGACTTAGTACTCCTTATATAGCAAATGATCTAATGCCCAGAGAACCAGAACAATTATGCCCAACAGATCTCTTTCCTGATCCCAATCAGACCACACCCAACTTTATAGGTAGGGAAAGAGAGTTGCTTAGCTTCTGACTGATAAGATCAAATGTTGGGCTGGGAGCCAGCAGACTCAATTTTCTGTCAATTCTTCCATCTCTAAGGACAATTCTGGAAAAGTCATTTCCCCATAATGTGCCATACAATAAGGACCAGTAGATTATAAGTTTCTTGAGAGCAGGACCTGATATTTAGGAAACACTCAATATATGCTTGTTGAAAAACTGAAATTGAATTTATTCACATTAAAATATTATCCTATCTCCCCAGGATGCTGTCTGTGTTCTTGGGCTTGAGACACTTTCCATTTATAGCTACTGCTTTTATTTTCATCGGAAACACTTGGAGAAAATGTTCAGAACCACACTGAGAGGCTGTAACATTTAAATACTTGACTTCCCCTCACCCCTAAGAAGTACTTTTTGCCTGGATATACTGTGACCAAATCAGGTAATTATTTAAAAGTTGCATTTCTTTACCATGATCCTCAGTCCCTCTCCCACCCCCAAAGGAAGTTAAATTAGCCAGCATCCAGTTTCAAATTCACTGGGTCCCTCTAAAGGAGTACTGGGGAGGCAGGAAGCAGATGGATCACATACAAAAGTTTGCTTTGGTTACCTAATTTAAGCCCCGAGGACCTTATTTATCAGTATCTCTCAACTCAAGGGAATACAAATAGAAAAAAAAAAACCAACAACAGTCCCTACCCTCGAGGAGTTTAGGTTCCAATGGGGAAAAGAAATACAAAAGGAAGATCGAGGTGGGGGTTATGGGTGGGAATTACCCTACCTTAAAGAAAAAAGAAAAGCTTCACTTAAAATGGAGATTGTGTTCTTTTTTTGTTTTATTTTTCTTTCTCAAGGTTCCTTCCATTCATCCTAATCCTTCTATTCAACATGACTAAAGTGAAAATGTGTTTAATAGGAGTGTATATTTTATGGCATCTTGGGGAGGGGAAAAAAAATTTAAAACTTATGGAAATGAATGTTGAAAACTAAAAATAAATAAATTAACTTAAAAAAATGAAGATTCCGGGAAGAGTCATCCAATCAGAGGGAGAGGCTGCAGGGGCAGAGTGTTTCCAATATGAGAATGGCAAGGCTGGAGGAACTCATTGAGAAAGAGTTTCCTAGGACATTTTCTTCCATCTTTGAGGCAAACTAGAAACTGCCACCCTGAAGCCTTTTGATTTGCTAGGTCAGGGAAGGAGGCATCTCTTGTTGTGAAGAGAACCTGGGGAAAGTCTTTTGACCTGGCATGAATTGGGATGGGTAGGAGAGGGTCTGGTAGAATAGGACTCTAAGAACTCGGCAGTGGTGGCCCTGACCTGCTCCAGCTTGAATTCTGGTGTCTGAAACCCTGATGAGCCTGAGGAGCTAAGAAAGAAGGCAACGTTGATCCCCCTATGAAAACACCAGAGACATGTTTGGGGTGTGACTTCCTCTTCTGGGCACTGTTGTTCCTAGATGACAAAAACTCATCCTGCTTCCATGTGAGACTGTATCACAGAAGATCTTCAAGGGACTAACCTACCTCTTATCCATGCTGGCTCTGGGCCCAGCTCCTTTTCCTTCTTTATTTACCTTAAACTAATTTAGCAGGTTTTGTTTTGTTTTGTTTGTTTGTTTTTGGAGGGGCAATTGGGGTTAAGTGACTTGCCCAAGGTCACAGGGCTAGTAAGTGTTAAGTGTCTGAGGTGGGATTTGAACTCAGGTCCTCCTGACTCTATTCACTCTATTGTGCTCTATTCACTGCTCCACCCAACCTCCCTGATTTAGCAGTTTTTAACCTGGGGGTTGTGAACTTGGGTCTTTAAATACATACATACATATATATATATATAGATAGATAGATATAGATAGATAGATAGATATAGATATATAGGTTTATATCTCTATTTCAATATAATTGGTTTAATTTGTAATATTATGCACTTTATTTTATGCATTTTAAATCATTATTCTGAAAAGGGGTCCACAGATCTCTCCAGACTGCTGGAAGCATCCCTGGCCACCCAGAAAGTTAAGAACACCTGCCCTAGTGGGAGTCCATCTTCTAAGAGAAACACTAGGTCCATAACAAGCATAAGGTTTAGGAAGAGATCCTCTCTGGTCATTTGACTGTTACTTAATAAAACTAAGTTTGCTCTACTTCTTATAAGAAGAACACCAACACACACAAGGCATGAACTTTGAGTTTCTCCCAGTAGGGGTATGAAAAGCTTTTCATGGACCTTGTCCTCCCTCTCTTGATTCCTGTGATTAAGCCTTTTGGAAGATGAACTGCCTAGGTTAAGGAGTGGAGTCAATGATGGTAGAATAGAGTTAAGGTGTAACTGCCCCCCACATGGGGACCAGATCCATGACCTTGTCATCATTCCTATCATATCATCACCCACTGAACTAACTTTTCTGATTCATCCACTGGTAGCACTTCCCTCAACTAAAAATTACCTTGTATTTACTTTGTACCTATTTTTGTATAAACTGTAAAACCTGTGAGGATATGTGGGAAAGAAAGGGAAGGGAAAGGGAAAAAGAAAGAGAAAGGGAAAGGAAAAAGAAGAAGAAAAGGAAAGAAAGAAGTAAAGAAAAATAAAGGGAAGGTGGAAAGAGAGGGAGGAGGGAGAGAAGAAGAGCACTGTGCTTAGAGTCAGAAAGCCCGAGTTCAAATCCCAGCTCTGCCATTAATAGTTAATGTAACTTTAGTTACATCACTTAATTTCTCTGGGCCTCAAGTTCCCCATCTGTAAAATAAGAGATTTGGATTAAATGACTTCTAATGTCCCATCTCAAGATCTATGGTCCTTTGTTGTTTTGCCCAATAAAATTTGAACTCCCCGAGGACAGGAACCCCTTATCTTCATATCACCCGTACAGTGCCTAGCACATAATAATAGACACTTAGTCATTTAGTTAAGTTAGTTAACTGACTGAACCCAGCAGGAATGGGTTAGGTAAAAGCAGAAATGCTTTAACAGAAAACTGGGAGAGCCCTTTGAAGTCTGGCAGCCTGGAGCCTAAAAGAAGCCCCAGAATATAGCAGAAAGCCCCAGAAGGCAGCATGGTGCAGTGGAAAGAACTCTGTGTTTAGAGTCAGAGCAGCTGTATTTACTTTCATGCTCTTCTTATATAACTTTTAGCAATTCTCTTAAGCTCTTTGGGCCTCAGTTTCCTCATCTATAAAATAAGGAGGATGTGGCAGCATGCTGTAATAGACAGACTTGGATTTGGAATCAGGCATACCTGAGTTCAAATCCTGCCTTAAACAACTTACTAGCTGGTGATGATGGATCCTTCTGTGCCTTCCTTTCAACCCACAGCAGGCTTCTCTGGGATTAGATTCAGTCTCTGACCAGCTCAACCTCTATGATCCTATGACTAAATGATGTCTAAGGGCCCCTCTCAACTCAAAATACTGTGATGCTAAGATAGGTTCTTCTGAGCCCATTGGACCTTAGAAGTCCTTGGAGCTGTAGCTATGGACCTGGGGGGAGGGGAGCAGAAGTGGGGGCTTCTTTACAGGTTACGTTGACTTCCTTTCAAACTAAAAAGTGCTAAGCAGAGTTTGCAGAACTGTATTAGCAGATCATTAAGGAGAAGACATCCTGGAGAAGAGAACAGAGCATCATCCTGGGAGTGAGTAAACCTAGGTTCTCATCCCGACTCTAATCCTGTTAGACTCTTACTTTGACTATGAACTGGGTCCGGAATGAGACAATGAGTTTGAATTCTTTCATTTACTGGACATGTGACCTTACACAAATCTGACCAACTGAACCTCAGAATCCAGATCTAAACCTTATGATCCTAGGAGACCTCATCCTACAGTTTTTCTTTTCTAATCTGGAAAACAACATCCATCATCAACATCCAGTGAGTCTAACTGCTTGTTAGATCTCAATTTCCTAGCCATATGTGCAGAAGATAAAAAAAAAAGAAAGAACAGGAAAAACAACAACAAACAAAAGTTAGACAAGGCTGATGGATGTTCTGAAGGATTTTAAAGACCTTTAATGATTTTATTCTTTGTAAAGCTGGAAAGCTTTCTCAAGTCATTTGTCCTACCCAGAGTTCAGATTTTAGCCAAGAGGCTTAGGCATCTATAATGCAGCAATAATGCCTTTCCATTTGGGGGAAATCATTTCTCCAAAGGTATTAAAGTATTAATCCTCTAATCCTCCTAACACCTCAGTGAAAAGGACCAACGTCAAGGTTGATTATTATGCATTATTCTAGAGGCGTTCATTTGCCTTAAGCTGCCCCAGGAGGGGCCTGCCTAAAACGGGAATCTCTTTCCACAGTCAAACCTCCCTTTGGAGAAGGAAAAAAATGCTAGTAAACTCAGGTTCTCATTGCTGCAGACTGTGTGCACCACTTGCAGACAAAGATAGCTCATCAGAGATCTGTTCAAACGGGAAAGACAAGAGCTAATATAAATGGAGTAATAGCCCCGTGGACTCATTTTATTTGCAGTTTGAAGATAATGTAGTTGGCAAGTCTTCTTGTTCCCCTCCCAGTCCCAACCCACACCTCCTTCAGGAGGTAACCTCGCCTCACCTCACCAAGGTAGGTTTCACTGAGAAATAAATTCTCCTTCAAAATGGTTCTGTATCTTCATTCATTACTCTTACCTTCCCATTTCATATACCTTGTATGTCTGCTCCAACAGATTGTGAGCTCCTTGGAAGCAAGGACTGTTTTTGCCCTGGTACATAGTAAGCACTTAATAAATTTGTTGACTGACTGACCTTCCCCAGCATAAATTCATGGACTTCTTCCTTTTCTAGGCTAACCCTTTGTCCTGTGCTTTTCCCATCCCTTCCAAAAAGGAGTAGGCTTTTCCCTACTCTCTTGGGACCTCCATATATCACAGAGGTTCCAAATCTGGGGTACCAGAAAGCTGTCAAGGGGGTATGTGGAATATTTGATAAATAACTTTATTATCTTATTGAAATATTCCAAAAGGAATAGCATTAATGAAAATTTAGGTTTTGGAGAGGTCAAAGGTAAGGAGGTAGGGGACAGTTCTGGGTCACAATTCTAGGGCAGAAAGGAGTGCTGGTGGTCAGTCACAAAGGAGGAGGGACCCTGATTACAGTTCTAAGCCTTGTGGCTATAGGGGACCAGGGACCCTTCCTGGGTAAAGACCAGAGTGCAGATCTGGATAGCAGTGACCATGCCTCTTCCAGAATCACACCACCTTGGAAGCAACAAAAGCTTGCATACCCCCAGAACTAGCTCTGAAAATAGCAGCATGAAAAAGCTTGAGGCTTGGGACAGTGCCTCCCCACTCCCAGGTAGGCAGAGCCCAACTTTAACATAAAGTTCAAAGTCAAGAAATAGGTTGCAAAAAAAAAAAAAAAGCAAACAACAAAAAAAGAATCTAACCATGAAAAGTTACCACAGTCATAGGTAAGACTAAAACATAAACTCAGAAGAAGACAACAATGTGAAAACAGCTACAAGTGAAGCCTCAAAGACAAATGCTAATTGGACCCAAGCCCAACAAAAATTCCTGGAAGAGTTCAAGAAAGAGATAAGACTGGTAAAGCAAAAATTGGAAAAAGAAATGAGAATGATGCACGAAAATTATGAAAAAAGAACGAACAGTTTGGTAAAAGAGGCACAAAAATTCACTGAAAAAAAAGAACTCCTTAAAAAAGACAATTAGCCAGATTTGGGGTGGGGGTGGGGGCAGGGAAGAAGGTACAAAATCTCACTAAAGAACATAATTCCTTAAAAATTAGAACTGGATCAGTGGAAAATAATGACTTCATGAGCCATCAAGAGACAAAATAACCAAAACCAACCAAACAAAAAAACCAAAAATCCAAAGTCAAAAGAATGAAAAAAGAAGAAGAAGGAGAAGAAGAAGAAGAAGAAGAAGAAGAAGAAGAAGAAGAAGAAGAAGAAGAAGAAGAAGAAGAAGAAGAAGAAAACATGAAATATCTCATTGGAAAAACAACTGATCTAGAAAATAGATCAAAGAGAGGTAATTAAGAATTGTTGGAATATCTGAAAGTCATGATCAAAAAAAGAGCCTAGACATTGCATTTCAAGAAATTACCACAGAAAACTGCCCTGATATCTTAGAAGGTAAAATAGAAGATGAAAGAATCCATCAATCACATCCTGAAAGAGATCCCAAGATGAGAACTCCCAGGAATATTGTAGCTGAATACCAGAGCTCCCAGGTCAAAGAGAAGATATTACAAATAGCCAGAAAGAAACAATTAAAATATTGTGGAGCCCAGACAGGTTCATACAAGATTAAGAAGCTTCTGCATTAAAGAAGCATTGAACTTGGAATATGACATTCCAGAAGACAAAGGAACTAGTATTATAATCAAGAATTACTTACCCAGCAAAATTGAGTGTAATCATTCAAGGGGCAAAATGGAGGTTTAATGAAATAGAGGACTTCCAAGCATTTTTAATGAAAAGATGAGAGCTGAATAGAAAATTTGACATTAAAACAGAAGACTCAAGAGAAGCATAAAATGTTAAACAGGAAGGAGAAATTATAAGGGACTCAATAAAATTAAAATGTTCACATTCCTATATGGGAAGATGATAATTGTAACTTCTAAAAGCTTTATCATTATTAGGTAAGTTAAAAGGAGTTTATAGAGATAAAGCATGGATATGAGTCAATTATGCTGGAATGATCTCCAAAAAAAAATGGAGGGAATAGAGCACTGGCCCTGGAGTCAGAAGGACCTGAGTTCAAATCCGGCCTCAGACACAACACAAAAAACTAGCTGTGTGACATTGGACAACTCAACCCCAATTGCCCTACCTTCTCCCCTCCAAAAAAAGCAAAAAAAAAAATGAAGGGCTGAGAAGGAAGGATACACTAGGGGAAAGGGGAAGGGAAAGGTAGAATAAGGAAAATTTTCTCACATAAAAGAGTTCCACAAGGAAGAACTTTTACAATGGAGGGGAAAGGAGGGGTTGTAGGCAATGCTTGAATGTCACTCTCATCAGAATTGGTTCAAAGAGAGAAGAATATATATACACACTCAACTGTGTATAGAAATGTAACTTACCCAATAGGGAAATGAGAGGGGAAGGGGATAAGAGAAACAGGGATGATAAAGGAGAGGGTGTATTATGGAAGCAGTGGTTAAAAGCAAAATAGATTTTTGAAGAGAAATGAGAAGGGGGGAGGAGAGAAACAGAAGATAATGGGATAGAGGGATATACTCAGTTACTAATCATGACCGTGAATGTGAATGGGATGAGCTCACCCACAAAACAGAAGCAGATAGCAGAATGGATTAGAAAACAATCCAACAATATGTTCTTTACAAGAGGCATGCTTGAAACAAAAAAAAAAAACACACACACAGAGTTAAAATAAAGGACTGGAACAGAATATAATATATTTCAGCTTTTAGGTAGAGGTAGTAATCATGATCTCAGACAGAGCAAAAACATAAATAGACCTAATTAAAAGAAATAGTCAGGGAAACTTCATTTTGCTAAAAGGTACCATAGAAAATGAAGTAATATCAAAAAATTTTATAGCAAATTTATACAAATAAGAATCATTCCCCAACTGATAAATGGTCAAAGGATATAAATGGATAGTTTTCAGAAGACACCAAAGGTATCTATAGTCATATGGAAAAAATTCTCTAAATCATTATTGATTAGAGAAATGCAAATTAAAACAACTCTGAGGTACCATCCCACACCTATCAGAAATGACAAATGCTGGAAGGAATGAGGGGAAAATAGGTACACTAATGAACTGCTGATAGAATTGGTAATTGACCCAACCATTCTGGAAAACAATTTAGACCTATGCCCAAAGGGCTATAAAACTGTGCATATACTTTCCCCCAGCAATACCTTTGTTGGGTCTGTATCCCAAAGAGATCAAAGGAAAAGGAAAAGGATCTATATGTATAAAACTATTTATAGCAACTCTTTTTGTGGTGGCCAGGAATTGGAAATTGAGGGGATGCTTATCAACTGGGGAAGGCTAAACAAGCTGTGGTATAATTGTGATGGAGTACTGTTGTGCTATAGAAAATGATGAGGGGGATGTTTTCAGAAAAACATGGCATGATTTATATGAACTGATGCAAAGTGAAGTGAGAAGAATGGGGAGATCACTGTGCACAGTAATAGCATTGTTGTAATGATGATCAACTATGAACGACTTAGTCTGATCAATACAATGATCCAAGACAGTTCCAAAGGACTTATGAAAAAAATTCTATCCACCTCCAGAGAGAGAGAGCTGATGAACTCAGAGTGCAAATAGAAGATTTTCTTGCCTTTTTTTTTTTTAAATGGCTAATAAGGGTGGCTAAGTGGTACAGTGAATAGAGCACCTTCCCTGGAGTCAGAAGGACCTGAGTTCAAATCTGGCCTCAGACATTTAACATTTACCAGCTATGTGACCTTGGGCAAGTCAAGTTAACCCTAATTGCCCTTCCAAAAAGAAAAAAAATGGCTAATATAGAAATATATTTTGCTTGATTTCACATGTATAATTGATATCATATTGCTAGACTTCTCAGTAGGTGGAAGAGGGAGAGAGAGAGAACTTAGAATTCAAAAATTTAAAAAGACTTTAAAATTAATAATAAAAATTTGAAAACAAATAAAAGAAAAGGAAAAAAAAAACATTCCCATTGGACCTGATTGCAGGAATTATCTGCATGCTATGCCCACAGTGAGAAAATAGAAAAAACCTCAACTAGTGAAGACAATTAGAACTGGATTTGGGAACTTACTAGAGGAGGAAACTTCAATGGGCAACATCGTGCTGCTTTCCCCAGAAACAATGAAAGACTATAAGTAAATAAGTAAATGCTAAATTGTGTGGTGCTGGGTCAGTGCTGGGAAGGAGGAGTGGTTAGAGAAGGCTAACCATGGGTCCTCCAGCCAGGGTAAAGGGCATTTCAGGGGAAGTCTGTGCAAAGAAGCTCCATTCTATCTTAAAAATAAAACAAAACCACATTCATTTGACTCTGTTGCCCTTTCCCACTCCAACAATTCATCTCTCTCTTGGGAAATGAATTGTTCTTAAGCCAAGTTTTCCGTTTAGCTAAGAATATACTTCTTTAAGCTTAGAATCATTTTTTTTTAAAGTAAGCCTTTGGGAATAGAAAGGGCAGGCTATAATGACTTACAGCTCTCTGAAAATAGCAGGGACTGGTTTGTAAGGTGAGCTTCATCACTGGAGGTGTGTGAGTAGAGACTTATGGCCACTTGTAGGGGATGCCATATTAGGGAATGTTGTGATGACCCAATCCAAGGTAACATTCAGATCTAAGTTGAGTCCCTATTGCCTATTAAATCAAATCCTGGCACCTAAAGACCTCTGTTATATTCTTAGCACTATATTAGGCACTGAGGGACTGCTACATTTGAAGAGGTACATACCCTCAAGGAACTTACAATCTAATCATAGAGACAAATTTAACATCATGAACAACTATTGAACAATAAAGGACAAGAAATAATGAAATGATAAATGTGTGGCACAGACAGTATCGGTGGGAAGGAGGGGAGGAGTGGAGAGTAATAGAGGAGTTTAGCCAGGAGTACCAGAACAATTAGGAAAATTTCATAAGGGAGGTAATATTTGAACTGGACTTTTAAGGATGAGTAGGATTTGGATAGATGGAAGAGAAGGGTAGCTGTTCTAGCAGGAGCTGTTTATTCTTACACTGAGATAGGGGTGCATGGAGAGAGCAGTAGGCATAGTGTGTTTGTGAGGCAGTGAGAAAGAGGGCTCACTTGGGCTGGTAGTGGGAAGTAAGGTTGAATAAGTAGGGTGGGGTCAGGCTAATTGTAATAAATGATGTTCATACAGTGCTTAAAGGTTTGCAAAGCACTTCACCTACATTATCTCATCTGAGCCCCACAATAATCCTATGAGGTGGAGACTCCACCTTTAATTAAGACTCAGAAAAATCAAGGAACTTGCTCATGGTTAAGCCCACATCAAATGGGATTGAACTCAAGTCTTCCTGTCTTCAAATCTAGTGCTCCATCCACTATTGCTACGTGTTCTTTCTCTAAGGTTGACTTTATAGGACATTGAAAAGCAGGAGTTTAAATATAAAGGACTGATTTTTGAGGGGGAGGAAGGGGGAGAGGGAGATAACAGAGGTTATCTAGGGTGCCTCTACATTAGGACAAACCCTTACGAAGTGATGAGGGTCTAGACTAAGGCCATGGCATTAGGGAAGATAAAGGAGGGTCTGAGACAAGAGATATTTCCAAGTCCAAGATTATCTAGAGTGAGGAGCTGATTGGATAGAGAAGAATTAAGGGAAAGAATGCATCGAACATGGTTGTAAGAGCTGAGGCTTGTGCAACTGGGAGAATGGTACTTTCGGATGTCATTGGGACTGGGTACCACCTCCTCTCTAGAGCCTTCCCTAACAAAGTGATAATGACCTCTTCCTCTCCAAACACCAGGCTTGGAGCCTGGAGTTTCCATTTTTTAATCCATGAAATGGAGATTATATTTGCCTTCCCTATCTCTTTAGGATTTTTGTGAGGAAAGAACTTTGTAAACCTTAAAGTACTCTGGAAATGTGCTACCAATGTCTTGGGGTGTAAGAGGTGTTCAGGAAGGACTAGCATCTCTAGTGTGCAGACTTGCCAAGCCCTTTTCAGGGTCTGTTTTTGCTCTTCTCTGTAAACCCGCACTTGGCACAGTGCCTAGCACATAGTAAGCACTTAATAAATACTTCTTGACTGTAAGAAAAAAATGAACATAATGAAAAAGGAAAAACATAAAAAGAATTACATAAACTGATGCATAGTGAAGGAATAATATACAACAATGGAACCAGAAAGATTCACCACCACAAAACAATAAAAATTAACTTTTCCAAAATAACTAAGAACAAGCTTTGCCCTAGAAAAAACAGAAAACGCTGTCCCTTTTCCTTTATAGAGGTGGCAATCTGCAGAGGTGGAACACTATATCTAGCATCAGTTTTTATTGATGGTCTCATTGGTTTCAATGGATTTTCTTTTCTGCTTACTTTTTGAAAAAAAAAAAATCATCCCAAATAACTGTCTGGGAGGGAGGATACAAGAAGAAATGTGGGTGTTGTAGAGCAAGAGATATCAATAAAAATTTACTTTTTTATGGAGGGCAATTGGGGTTAAGTAACTTGCCCAAGGTTACAGGGATAGGTTTTTGTTTGTGTGTGTTAAGTGTCTGAGGCTGGATCCGAACTCAGGTCCTTCTGACTCCAGGGCCAGCGCTCTACTCACTGTGCCACCTAGCCTTCCCAGAACCTACTTTTTAAAAAAACTCTGGGTTCAAGTTCCAGATCCAGATCATTTAGTAACTCTATGACTGAGCAAGTAACAGCTTCTCTGAGCCTCAGTTTTCTCATATGAAAATAATACCATTCACCTTATGGAACCACTATGGGCTCCAATGAGTTAATGTGGGCAAAGTACTTTGAAAAATACTATATCGGGGTGGCTAGGTGGCGCAGTGAGTAAGAGCTCTGGCCTCGGAGTTGGGATGACCCGAGATCAAATCCGGCCTCAGAAAATGAGCACCCACACATAAATAATGACTAGCTGTGTAACCTTGAGCAAGTTACTTAACCCCAATTGCTTTAAAAAAAAAAAAAGAAAAAGAAAAATACTATATCAATGCCAGCTATTCTTACTTTATTGAATTTTTGGCATGCACTATTTCAGTCCTTACTCCTTTATCTACTTAGACCAGAGCATTTTCTTGGAGCAAAGTTCTCATATTTGAGGTCAGGAATGAACGTCTTGATCCCAGGCTAGGTCTCTGTGAAAAGGGAATAATGTAAACACTGAATCAAATGTGGACTCCCTGTAGCCAATCTTGCCACAGAATAGTCTTTGTGTATTATTTGATCCAGCCCCAGGTGGGTGAGGTGGTTCCCTAAAGAATAGCCCTGTGATCGTCAATAAATAATTATTAAAATCCTACTATATACTAGATACATGCTGAGAGATAATGCTGGGGATACAAAGAAAGGTAAAAGATAGCTTCTGCTCTCAAGGAACTCACGGTCTAATGGGGGTGGGGGTGGGGAGAGACAACAGGCAAACAACTATGTACAAATAGCTGTATTCAAGACAAATTGGAAATAACCAACTGAAGGCACTAGAATTAAGGAGGATTGGGAAAAGTTTCTTGTAGAGGGTAGACTCTTAACTAGAACTTGAAGGAGGCCAGGTAAGCCAGGAGACAGTGAAGAAGAGGGAGAGAGCTCTAGGCATGGGAGGACAGACCATAATAATGCCCGGAGTAGTACAAAAGTCAGTGTCATCAGATCACAGAATGGGTGAGTGCACGTGTGTGGGGGTGGAGGTTGGGGGGAGGAGAAGGTGTGAGAGGACTAGAAAGGTGGGGAATTGAGAAAAGATTAGGAAAGGCTTTGAAAGCCAGGCAAAGGATTTTATATTTGATACTAAAGGTGATAGAGAGTCATTGGAGTTGATTTAGTAGGAAGGTGACCTGGTCAGACCTATGCTTTAGAAAGATTACTTTGTCAGTTGAGTAGAGAATAAATAGAATGGAGAGAGACTTGAGGCAGGAAAGACTCACCAGCAGGTTGTAACAACAGCCCAAGTATGAGGTGATGAGAGCCTGCGCCAAGATGGTAGCAATGTCAGAAAGATAATATCTACAGACCTTGACAACAGATTGGATAGGGAGGGTAAAGGAGAAATAGGAAGTACATATGACACCCAGATTGCAAACCTGGGTGATTGGGAGACTGGTGGTGCCCTCAACAGTAATAGGAAAGTGAGGAGACAAATCCTGATTGACTAAGAGACTCCTGAACCAGCAACCTCGCTTTTTTTTTTTTTTTTTTGCCGGGCAATTGGGGTAAAGTAACTTGCCCAAGGTCACACAGCTAGGTTTTTGTTTTTTTGTTGTTGTTGTGTGCTTTAAGTGTCTGAGGTCAGATCCGAACTCAGGTCCTTCTGACTCCAAGGCTGACGCTCTACTCACCGTGCCACCTAGCCGCCCCAACAACCTCGATTTTAAAAGTGTGGAGAGATTGAGAAACGAGAAGTGAAATTCAGGAGATCAGGACAAGGGAGACAGCACAAATTTTTGAATGGCTAATGGGAGGCTCCAGAGTCACTGACATGTAAGGGAGACCAACCCTTGCCCCATATATCCCTTGACTCTCAGCACCTGCAACCCTAGAGACTATTAAGAGCAGACTTCCCTGGTAAGACCACTTTCTCTTTTGTTGAGCTGAAATTGTATCTCACCTATGAAGAACCCATTTACTCTTGTCTATCCTACTGTCTATCTTAAAATATATAACTTCATATATTTTAAAATATTTTCAGTCTGGGAGGTCCATTGAATCTTTTTGCATTTTCACCAATATTACTTTGCTAGTTCCAGAATTGAAAACTACTCCTTGCTGAGATGATGTGTACAGAGTTTATTGAGCTGGGGTTAGTTTGTAAAGTGCTTTGCTAAGCTTAAAGTACTATAAAAATAGTAGCTATTTTTCTTATTCTTATTCTAGTCACATGGACTGTCACACAATGTCAAACATGACACAAGATCAAACACAGTATGTCATATACCACCTTACATTGTCTTACAATATTCTCTGTCTCTCTCTCTCTCTCTGTCTGTCTGTCTCTCTCACTCTCTCTGTCTCTCTTCCCCGCCCTTTCCCTGCCCTTAGTATTATTTGTTGGCAATGTGATATATAGGTTCACGCTTTGGGTAGGGCTTGAATTAGATGACCACTGAAATCATAGAATCAGAGCCAATAGGGAACTCAGAAGTCAGAGAATGACAGAGTTAGAAGACACCTTAGAAGTCATCTACTTCAACCCCTCCCTTTCACAAATAAGGAAACTGAGGCCCAGAGAGGTTCAATGACTTATCCAAGGCCCTGTGAGTAACTTTTAGAAAAGATGGCATTTGAATCCAGTGCTCTTTCCACCACATCTTGCTGGCCCCATTTAATCTGTGCTTCTTGGCTTCTCTGATTACAACCTTAGCCCAAGATGAAATGCCTCTAAAACTTTACTCACCCTACCCAGTTGGAAGAAAAATTTCTCTAACTGAATAGTCTGATAATTTTATACAGACCTCTAGTCTTTACCAATAATGATGAGAGGTTGAATGAAGTAGTGGATAGAAAGCTAGTCTTGAAAGCCAAGAAAACCTGTGTTCAAATATCACCTCAGACTTTTATTTTCTAACCCTGGACAAATCACTTAACCTTTCAGTATTTTAGGCAACTCTTTAAGACCGTAAGGCCTTATAGCAAAGGTCTGTCTTACCTGCACTGGCAGAAGGAGTTTTTTCATCCAGGAATATATAATCACAGTTCCAGCCCTTATCTTTATCCTTGCACATAATAATGACAAATTCTTAGGCAGTGAAGAGACCAGGGCCAAATAAGTAACTTCTGGTACCTAGAATTGGCTCCATGTGGAGCTGTTTCCAGAGATTATGTGATTTCCCCAAAGGAATGAGAGTTCTGCTCTTCTTAAACTTAATCATACATTTGAAACAGTGCCACAGATGGTGGCCTTCTTATACTACTGATCAGTAATGTTTGGTCCTGAACGCACTGTATGCCTGCTTGCTGTCTGCTGGGTGCCTGGGAGTGAGGAGGGAAGAGTCAATCTGCTCCCATCCAGGAGCTCAGCCCTTTTGTCTGCCCACAAAGGGACCAGTCAGGCAACCTTAAATGGTCACACCAACAGGGCAGAGGAAAAACATGTCTCTGTCAGCTCGGATGCTGAAGGCAAAAAAGCAAAGAAAAAAGACTTTTAAAATGCTTCTGTTGCATGCCCCCGCTGAGTTTTTAAATGCCTTATCCTCTGGTGTATTTGATGCCTCCACATTATTGTCTGTTTAACTTACCCAGGGAGGCTCTGGGGCAAACAAGGGCTGTGTCTTTGCATGTTTTCATAGAGTGCTGAGTGTGCTGTTGGCACCGAAGCAGCAGCAAATAATAACAATGCAATCCAAAGAGGGCTGGGAAGCCAGGGCCAGTCTGGGGAGCAAGGAGACTGTCCATATATGGGTAGTGAAGGGCAAAGATTAGATTCATCTTTGATACCTGGACTTAACGAGGGCTAGAAGTTAGAAAAAGGAGAAATGCACTTGACTTGGATGTTCCGCAAAAGAATTTTATCAACTGGGTGTGTGTGAGACGGCCAAGAGAACAGGAAAGGATATTTCCCCAGGGAAGTCATAGAAATCATACTACTCCTACAGAACTTCACCCACAGGGCCTACTCCAAAGAAGTTGTCACTGCCAAAATGAGAGTCTGCAGAATCTGTACTTTGCATGGTGTAGCAGAAGAATTACTGGGTTTAAAAGTAGAGGACCTGGGGGAGAAACTTGTCTCTGTACCCTGCTGCCAAGTCACGTCCCCTGTGTGGGCCTTAATTTCCTCAACTGTAAAATTAAGTGGTCACTTTAGTTGCCCCATTTTTGAGTGAGAAAGAACCCCAGGATTCATCTAATCCACTGCCTACTTGAAAAACAATCCCTTCTTCAATATACCTGATAAGGACTTATCTAGTCTTTGCTCAAAGTCCCCTAAGGAGGAAGTGTCAGGCATAGGAAATACTGTAAGTGTATGGAGGCTGGATTGGTGAGTGAATTTAAGTATGAGTATAATCCCTAAAAAGCAGTGAGTAGCCCACTTTGGTTGCAGTGCATAACTGGGAAGGGAATACAATAAGGTAAGGCTCAGGTAGGGTCAAAAACAGGTGACAAATGGAACCTGTCTTTACCTCCTGTGACAATACCCCATTCTATTTTGTGTTAGCACTAATTGTTAGGAAGTTTTCCCTTCTAACAAGCCTAAATCTGTCTTTTGGCACCTTCTCCCATAGCTGCTCGGTCTGCCCTCTGGGGCCAAGAAGAACAAGTATAATCCTTTTTTTCTACAGGACAGGTCCTTTTTTTAGCTCTAAATCAGATGATTGAATGAGTTAACTGCAAAGCTAGGTCTTTCATAGGATTTCAATGTCAGTGGAGTGGCAAAGAAGAAATAATGTTTGAGTTCTATGGGTAGTAGAAGAATTCATGCCTGAAGAAAGGATAGTGGGGATTAGAGAAGAGGAAAAAAGGCAGTGTTGGTTATGAGAAATTAAAAAAAAACCTTTTGCACAAACAAAAACAATGCAGCTAAAATTAGAAGGAAGAATGTTGATAAAACTATGAATTGGTCTAGCCATCTTGGAAAGTAATTTACAATCATGCCACAAAAGTTACTAAACTGAATGTAGCCATTGACCCCTAAAATACCACTACTACACCCCAAAGAAGTTAAAGAAAGAGGTAAAGGACCAACAGATACAAAAGTATTTATAGTAGTTCTTTTCATAGTAACAAAGAACAGGAAACTGAGGGGGTGACTATAGATTAGAGGGTGGTTGAACAAATTATAGTATATTAATGCAATGAAATTCTATTGTGCTATGAGAAAATATGAATTTTTTTAAATGATGTATAAACATTTTACAAATATTATCTCATTTAATCCTCACAACAACCTTTGGGATATATATACTAATGTTATTCTTATTTTACAGATGAGGGCACTGAGGTAAATAGAGGCTATGTGACTTGCTAAAGGTCACACAGTTAAGTATCTGAGGTCAGATTTGAACTCAGTTCTTACTGACTCCAAATCCAGGGCTCTATCCACTTAGATGATGAAAGAGGTGGTTTCATAGAAATTCGGGAAAACTTGTGCAAACTAATGCAAAGTAAAGTGAACAGAACCAGAGCAATTTTACAACAATAATCTTATAAAGACAAACAACTTTGAAGGAATTAAAAATTTTGATCAATACAATTACTAACCACAATTCCAGAGGATCCATGATGAAACAAGCTATCCATCTCCTGACAAAGAAATGATAAACTCAGGCGGCAGATTAAAACATATTTTTTTTAGATATGTCCAATGCAGAAATTTATTTCACTTGTCTATGCATATTTATTACAAGAGTTTTGTTTCTCTTTCTTTCTTGTTTTCAGTTAGGGGAATTAGAGAGAGAAAATAATTTTTTGTTGATTGAAAGAAATTTAATGTTTTAAAAAAGAACTGAAATATCAATCCCTCATATTCACACCAATACTCACATCCTTACCTCTCTCAGCCCACCCCTCTAGAACACATACACCTTAACACATGAACAATTTACTGGTATTTAGGGGACCAGGAAATTTTCATCAAGATTCCCCATTTTCATTCTCTGCTATTATAAAACTCTGGCAAATGTCCTCCTTCATTCTTTGTGCAAGGTTAGTCTGGATTTGGAAGCTGAGAAAAATCAACTAGAATATCATTAAGCTTTAGCCCTGCTTCATGTAGGCTGAGGCAGTAAATAGGAAAGGACCACTATCTTTCAAGAACAGTCATTTCAAAAAACTAAAAATCAACATTCAAGGTTGACATTCAGGTCAAACCCAGTAATGGATTAGCCAGGCTCCATTTGTCAATGTCCCATTCAGTCATTAGGCCATTAAGCCATCCATTGCTGAGATCCAGAGTGGATGGGAGAACTCCCAAATGGATTGCCCTATAGCCAAAGTTAGACTCCTTAAAAAAGGAGAATCAGGTAGTTGCCTGACAACTTAAGGGAGGAATAATCCAAACTTTTTTTCATTTTTGGAGAATGAGAGGGAGAAGCAATTAAGAACCTGTCACCCTTGGGATTTTCCCCATTTATTTTGTTTGGGTTATCAACCCTGCTATTTATTTGGGTTATCAACCCTTCAATTGATTCTTATAATTAATTTGGATATGATGGATGGTGATAATTTTTTATATCTCTGTAGCACTTTAAAGTTTACAAAGCACTTTATAGACACTGGAACCTCACAATAACTTTGTGAAGTAAGTACTACAGGTATTATTATCCAACAAATGAGGAAACAGTCAGAGAGTTCATTAATTTGCCTATGGTAATAGAATAATAGAGCTCAGAGGACATGTATATGAGTTTCTTTGAGCATATAATCCAAACTGACTCTATCACCTGTCTCACTTGGCCCTTGGGTAGAAGTCTTCTCCTCCCTTAATACAATAATGCTGACAGGTTTTTGGTTTATGGGGAACTTCTCCTGCTCCTCTCTGAAGATTTCTTTCTCATCAAAGTAGCCCTGGGCAGAATTACTGAATAAATGAGTAGACCAAATTTGTCTTGGTCCATAAGAAATTATTAAAGGGATGATTTCTGTGAATTCTGGGAGGATTTTAATGAGCCAATCAGTCAGTAACTAGGGCCTGGATAGATGCTTCCCTGAATGGAGGGGGATGGTCATTCCAGATTCCAGTTTGGGTGTATGATAAATGACTCAAAGAGTGGAGATGAAAGGAAAGGTTTGAAGCTTTTAAAGGATGAGAGTATAGAAAGCTAAGATTAAAAATTTAGATGAGTTGTTTGAGACTGGAAGCAAAAAGCAAAAATGAGTGAGGCTATTTGAAGGGACACAGGCTGGATGCAGTCTGTGAGATCAGAATAGAGAAAAAACTAATCCAGGAAATTTCTATGAGCATAATCCAGAGGGATCCAATTGAGTTGAGAATTAGTTTGAACCTATACAAAAGGGCTAGATATTTCAGATATATTGTGGAGGGGAATATTTTTAAGGGATGGTTTGGACTAGATGGGATCCGGATCCTTTTCAGCCCCTAATACTATGGCTCTAGAACATATTCAGGGTCCAGATAGAACAGGAACATGTTTCTCTCATAACCAAGGAGTCATAAAAGAAAGTGCTCTCCCTTGAACTTGGGGATTGGGAGAATGTCAAATTAAAAGGAGTGTCCGAATCAAAAGACACAAGAGTAGAAAGAAGGAACCAGAAAACTTGGTAGGTAAAACAAGAAAGAAAATGAGTAATGCTTTAAGTTGAGTCAAGATAATTAATGAGAGAAACATAACTGTATGATCTGTCATGGGGGAAGGGGAGAAGGGAGAGACTCCGTAGCTTTCCCATAGTCTGTCATATATTCATCCCTATAATGTTGTATCTTGTGATGTTCTCCTGGAGTAGGGAGACATTACTGTTCTTTTTGTTGTTCAGTTGTGTCCAACTCTTCATAACCCCATTTGGGGTTTTCTTGGCAAAGATACTGAAGGTGATTCACCATTTCTTTCTCCAGTTCATTTTACAGATGAGGAAATCGAGGCAAATGGGGTTAGATGACTTACCCAGGATCACACAACTAGTAAGTGTCAGAGGTCATATTTGAACTCAGGAAGATGACTCTTCTTGACTCCAAGTCTGACACTCCATCCATTGAACCACCTGGCCCATTACTGATGGTGGTTAATTATGGTCAGAGTTACAAATGGGAACCATCAGTCAAAAGGGTTCTTAGCTGGCTAAAAGTGAATCTGAGATTGCAACTCAGGCCTTGAAAGAACAATCACAAAGGGGAGAGGAAGGGAAGAAACTATTCTGGAAAGACAGATACCATTTCTCTTTTAATTTAATTAGGAACTGAACAATCCTGAAGTCCAGGATCATAATGGGCCACATCAGTTGGAGAACATGTTTTTTGGAGAAAATTAATTTCGTATATTTTAGAAAGATTGGATTGTCCAGCCTGATTGCTGAGTAGAGTTTTTAGATGGTTTTGTGATTACCTGAATTTTATTTCTGTAATGTTTTTGTCTTATATACAAATGACTTAAATTAAATGACAAATATTGTTAAGAATGATCAAGTTGGTGAGGCTATGGAAAAACAGGCTATATCTTGCAGGGAGAGCTGTCAGCTGGTATACTTTTGGAAGGCAATTTATATAATGTGAGCTAAAAAACTGCTTGTGCCCTTTGACTCAATGATGCCACTACAAGAACAAAGCCCCAAATATGTAATGGACAGTTAAAAAAAAAAAGACATGTACCTAGGACCATTATTCATGGTGACAAAAAATTCATTCAAGATTGTGCTATTATATGTAACATGGAAACAACCCACTTATCCCCAAATGAATAGTTGAACAAATTATATCTGCATGGAACAGAATATTACTGTGCCATAAGAAATAATAAGAAATACAAAGAAATGCAGAAAGACTTGTAGGAAGTGATGCAGAGAAAAGGAAGCAGAGAAACAAGGCAATTTTACACTAACTGCAGCTTTTCACTCCCTCTCCCTCATGCCTGAAATGTTCCCCCTCCTGACCACCAACTCTTAGTTTTTTTTTACTTCTTTCAAGATAGAATTCAAATCTCACCTTCTGCAGGAGGCCTTTCCTAGTCCTCCAACTCTGAGTGTCTCCCCCCTGAGATTACCTGCCTTCTTCTTTGAGTGAAGGGAATGGTGCAGTAGATAGAGCACATATTACTGCTTTGTGTATAAAACACAAGTACCTAATTATTTACTTGCTGTCTCCCTTATTAGAATTGAGACCTGAGACTGTTTTCTGCCTTTCTATCCTCAATGTTTAGCACAGTGCCTGACACATAGGAAAGACCTAATAACCTTTTTTTATTGATTCCAGTAAGCTGGAAAAGAAAAAGAAAAATTTTAGAAAGTATAAAATAAAAGACTAATTCTGATATTTCCTTATTAAGATCAATGTAAACTTTTTTTTAAAAAATTGAGTTTCCTGTACAATCACTTCTGTTGTTTATATATGTGATATTTGTGTCTAATTCTATTTTGTTTTTCAAAAACAAACAAATGGCCTACAAAGACTCTTGTGGTCTGGAATGTGTGGTAGAGGGCAAACGAGGCAAAGATGACATCAGGTGACTTTATGGGATTCAGGACCAGGATTGGGCATAACATGGAGTTTTAATTGACTGCTCATTGCACCAGTCACAGCCATGGTTACACAGCAAGAAGGAAGCCTGGGCCATGGTCTAAAGTCTCCAGGTTTAAGTTCCCTGTAAAGCTGCCATTTTATTTTGAAGGCCCATGGCCTAGGGTTGCATACCTCATACTGTTCATTGTGGGTGTGGTTTAGACCTCCGTAACATGTCTTTACATTGTAGTAAAACCAAAAATTAAAATGTTTTTAAAAAGCTTGTACAGCCTGAGATGGTGGCTTACGTGTTTTGTACAAGATGTGATGAGAAAGGATAGCTGAGGAGAAAAGCTAAGCAAAGGCCCAGCCCCACACACCATCCCCCACCCCCAAAGGAAAGTCTTTGAAGAGAAAAATCTTCCAGTTACCCAGAAAGTAGCTACAGAAAACTGCTTAGGGGAGAAATATCCAAATGTGCTAGGAAGGAGCTTGCCAGAGAGCCTTCTGTTGGAGGCTCTGTTTCCTTTTGATAAATATCTTCTCCCGGTGTCCACATGAGACACAAGCGCCTCTAGTCCTGTCCTCAGTCACCAGACACTTAAAAAAAAATGACATGTCTTCCTCTCTTTCCTTTAGACTCTGCTCTCTGCTAAGGGGATCATGGGTAATAGATTAGTTCTTCAATTTAACCTATTTGCTTTTTAACTCCTGACTTCTAGAGTCCAGGTCTTAACTAAAATGAGGGACCAGAGGTGTATCAGACCCTTACCAGGGCCCACAAAACACCAGATTTACAGTTAGTTTAAATCCAGACTCTCATACCTGTATGACTTTGGGCAAGTCACTTAATGTCTCTGAGACTAAGTTTCTTCCTCTATAAAACAAGAAAATTGCATTAGATATTTAAGGTCCCTTTGAACCCTAAATTCTATGACACTATATATATACGCATCATATTGGGTGAGTCCTCTGCCTGTATATGTACATGGCCCATTAGAGGATTATCCAATCCATTGATTAATTAAATGAGTTCCATGATGATGAGTATGCCACTGGCTCAGGGAGAAACAGTTTGGATTACAATTCAAGGGGCAGGGGAAGGGATTTTCTCTGGAGAGTTTTGAGACATAGCACCTGCCTAGAGTACCTCTTTTTTTTTTTTTTTTGCTGTTTTTTTCATGTGTGTTAAATTTAACTAAATACGATATTGCAGAGAGAATTCAAGATCATTGAAAGCACAATTTTTCAGATGCAAATCAACTGATCTCATATTCAAATGTGCATCAAAGTAATTGTTCATTTGTAGTGCCTGTCCAAGCTATATAGAGATGGAAAGAAGGAAGGAAGGAGGGAAGAAAGGAAGGAAGGAAGGAAAAAAGGAAGGAAGGAAAGAAAAAAGGAAGGAAAAAATGAGAGACTAATGTAGCTGCATGGTATATGGGCAATATTTATTTACTTTTCATCCACTTTGTTTTTCATATTTGGATGGTTAAACTGATCTCTCTATAATAGCAGATGTTACTGAAGGGACTTAATAGTGTTTAGGGTCTGTATACAATAAATACAATGTCTTTTGCAAATAAGAATATTTGTAGGACCTTGCTATGAATAGGGAATTCTTTTTCTATTTGAATTTGGTACAGGACATCCTTTATAACAGGTGAAGATGCCCCCTTGTTTGACACCTTGTTTGGTCTTTTGACAAAGTTTCTTCTGTAGTTGCATCTGTCATAGAATCTTACATCATTTTAACAATTGTATGAGACACCTCATTCAAGCATTTTAAAGTGGCATTTTATTCTATTAAATGCTTTTTCCTGGTAATCATCAATAGACACAGCAGGAACTTCTATTCTCTATACCACTCTGTAATTTGTGTAACTATAAAGATGTTGTCTGCTATAGAAAATTGTCTACAAAAGCCTGAGTATTTCCTTTTCATGCTATTATCAAGGATGGCTGCAGTACAGGTCAGTAGTGGTTGAGATCTTCACAGTCATCTTTTCTATCCCTTTATCTTCTTTTCTTTCCTTTCCTTTTGATAAGAACCCCCTATGATCCATTCTTTTGGAATCCTTGCTTCTTTGAGACCTTGAAAATTTATCCCTGAGTGCCTTTAAAATTGTTACTATATATCTATATATACACACACATGTTTGCGTGTATAGGTATACATATCCATATACATGTATGCATGTGTGCATGCGGTATTATTATACATGTTTGTATGTGCACATGTGTATGCACACACCAAATTTTACATATGAAGTCAGCTCTGGAAGGTCTTCTTGACTTCATCTTGTGGGATCTCAGGACTGGGAGCTAAATTCTCAGAGATTATTTAGACTAGTCTCATTATTTTTCAGTCATAGGAGGAAAGAGAAAGCTGAAAGATGTCATTTAATCCAACCTCTTTATTTTATGAATGAGGAAATGGAAGCCCAGAGAGTCAAAGTGGTTTGCCCAGTATCATAGGGTTACAATAATTGGCTAACATGGGATTCAACTCCAGGTCTTCTGAAGGGTTCTGTTCTCCCTACAGAACTAAAGAGTCCTAAGCATCGACAAGAATGGTCTGAACTAACCTAAAATGTACTTTTCTGTGCTTTGTCAAGTTCTGCCTCATGAGCAAAGGTTGGAAGATGGGGGTGTGAGGTAGAACGAAAGAAGAAAGAAGAGTGGAGAGAAGGTGGGGGTTGGGGAGGTCCAGAGCTCAGATAGTCAGGAAGCTGGTTTGTAAATAGGGGGAAATGTACAAAGATTCTGATACACTTTACAAAAGACTTTCTTCACAAGAATCTTGTGAGGGAGTATAAGGATCACTGTCTCCATTTCACAGACAAAAACAACAATACTCTGAAAGCTGAAGTCAGTCACCCAGGGTCACATGAAAACTAATAAGTGGCAGAACTAGGCCACATTGGACCTCAGCACTTCTGATTCTAAGTCCAGGGTTCTTTCCAATAACTGGCAATTCTGAAATTGATTCCAGTATCAAAAATCACTAGTTTTGCCTGTGAAAGACCTGTGCAACAAGCTTATTTTTTTTTAAGTACAATATAAAGATTTGTGGCCTCAGAAATGCAGAATTTTTAGAATACACACACACACACACACAACTAGTAGATTATTCAAATAGTGAAGGTATATCACTTCACATATTCTTGGGTTCTTTCAAAGTCAATAATGACTACTCATTCCACACTTCTCTATCCTTCCTTAAATTCTTTCTTTTTGCCAGCATTTTCTCTCAGAGTCCAGCCACATACTTTCCAAGATTCAGCTGACTTTACTTTCCCCAAATCTCTGGGGCAGAGAGAAATTGAAGCCCATTTCACAGTTGAGTAAACCAAGGAACAACACCAAAAAAGAGAAGCATTCTGTTAGTTCAACCTGCAAATAAAGAGATTAATGGGACAAGAGCAGTCACAGCCCACAGCGTCTCAAAATGAAGTGAGAATTGGAGTCTGTTTTGTATTTTTTAGAAGAATGCCAGTTTCTTTCCTCCTCTCAAGTTCTTTCTTCCTCCAACAACCCAGGACTTAGCTTCTGCATCCACAAGCCTCCCACTCTATCTCAGAGGAGGGGCTTGGTTGAAAAGATTACTGGGCAGAGAAGCCTGAGAGGAACTCTGACAAGGCTGAGGTCTAGAAATATTT
The DNA here is from genome assembly GCA_011680675.1 of Gymnobelideus leadbeateri. Lineage (NCBI taxonomy): Eukaryota > Metazoa > Chordata > Mammalia > Diprotodontia > Petauridae > Gymnobelideus > Gymnobelideus leadbeateri. The sequence goes on along the minus strand of WOXC01008777.1, from coordinate 52,022 downwards.
GCCTTGCCATTTATCAAGATCATATTCCAGAAAATTCACCCATAATGGAAACCAAACTGAAGAAGCCAGTGGAGTTAAATCTGGAAAATCATCATCAAGCTACTGATAAGGGACCAACTTGTCTGGTTTTCCCTAGAAATTAGGTATAATGGCAACACTGGCTTTGGTAGGCCTTAGTCCCCTCCTCATGCCCTCACACTGCCATCATTTCAATTCTAACATCTGGAAGCTAGCCCAAGGAAAATGTCTTACCTTATATAAGAAGACCCCTAAGGGGGACTCCCATAAGGACTGAGTGATGGATGCCTTCTTAGCAGAATGTCCAAAGGCAGCTACAAAGTCATACAAAGACTCAGGAGATAATTTAAGGCATTTCTTTCTTGATGAATGCACAATAACCCAACAGGGCAGCGTCTATGTCTTCTGTACTTTTTATATGACTACAAACTCATGTTTAGAACACTAGAAACACTAAACAAATGATTGTCTCAGACTTCCTCTTTGGAGGACTGAGGTGCTCCATGTGATCAGCATAAAAGATTGACCAATTTCAAGTATTCTCTCCCCATTTGGGAAGGCAACTAAGAAACCAAGAGAAATAGGGTTTTCTCAAATTCTTTGAGATGGGACTGACCACAAGAACACAAAGGCTCCTGACCATTTCCTACCCCTGATATCTTCCCTTTTTTTCTGCATGTATACTGCATGCCAGGAAAGGATATAGTTTGAAATGACGTTCCCTTTCTTTCCTCTGGCAGACTTTCCAACCAAGCCAGGATTCTATTCAGACTACTCAGAATCTCAAGAGTTGGAATAAACTTTAAAGGCTGTTTGTTCAACCAGTACCTGAACAGAGATCACTGGGACAAGTGGTCATCTAGTCTTGGTGTGAAGAACTCAAAGGAAGGAGAACCCGCTATTTGTCCAATCAACCAACAAGTTTTTTTTTGAAGCACTTAATATGTGCCAGGCACTGTGCCAGTGGTCCGTTCCTTCTTCAAGACCTCTAATTATGAGGAATTATTACCTTATTTAAAAAAAAAATCCCTATGCCCTCTTCTCTGTAGCTCTCATTCCTTGCTCCTAGTTCTATCCTCAGGAGCCAAACAGAATATCATCTCCATCTCATGTGACAGTTCCTGGTTATGCTATGAATAAGAAATGACTGTGCTCCTAGCAACCAAGTTGGAGATCCTAGCCAGACCATTCATTCATTCAATAAACATTTATTAGGCACCATTATGCACAAAGTGAGGCATAAAGCATGGTGAATAGAGGACCGGCCTTAAAGTCAAGACTCAAGTCAAGTCTCTGACACATATTAGCTATGTGACCATAGCCAAGTCACCTAATCTCAACCACATGCCTCAGCAAAAAACTCCAAAGACTGCATGTTTCAGAACAATGTCTGATCTGCAGCAAGGAAGTTGGTTTCTACATTGGATGTTCCGTACACCAACAAATCTGGATTTTCCCCCAACCCCCAAATGGTCAAAGCAGTGCTCTTGGTGCTAGGAAACGTACAGAGATAAATAGGACATGGTCCTTGTCATCTAGAATATTACAAGCACATTATTAATCATCCATATTTTATAGAAGAAAACTGAGGTCCAGAGAAGTTAACTAATTTGCCTAAGGTCATACAGAACTGTATAAGGTTGTATAGCCAGAACTAGTTTCTATTCTCTGACTCCCTGACTCTCCATCTGGTGCCACAGATTGAATATAGTCTGCTTTCCATAGCATGGAGTTCTTTGAACTGGTGAATGAGAATTCTTTTATAAGGTACCCCCCCTCCCAAAAGACCTCAATTTATAAGGGTGACCAAACTCTTTGACATCCTTTCTGGCAAACACAAACTGTCCTCATGATATTTGGAAGAGAGTGACAGAGAAAGGGACAGAGACACAGAGAGTTTTAAAAGAATAATTTCTTCTGAGTCCAGCAATTTTCCTCTGCTCTCTCTGCATTTTTGAACAGCAAGACTGGGGTGTCTTGGGAGAGTTGGCTAACATGACATGCAGATTTGAACTTTCCATCATGGCAACAGAAGGCCCTTGCTTTATAATCAGTCTGGTAATGCACAAGAAGACCTGCCATCTTTCACTAATGAATGAATAGATTGTTTAATTTACCAATGGCCAACTTTGCAATTATACTTTCCTGCCTCCAAGTCTTAGTCTGAGTTGTTCCATCTGCATAAAAACAGTCATATTATTCCTGCCCACCAGGAGAGATACTTTATTGCATCAAATCATAACTCAAAACCAGCTTCCTTCAAAAACTCTTCCCCAACAACCCACCATAGTAATAAATGAGTGCTGGGCTTGGTATCAGGAAGATCTGTATTCAAATCCCTTTCTCAGAAATTTGTTGGCTATGTGATCCTGGACAAATCATAACCTCTCTTATTTTAGGTAGATTTTTACTTGGCTCTCTAGGATTCTTCAAGTATATCATCATATAGCAAGTTCTTATCTCAGAACCTGGAGTCTTTGGGTTTATCAAACAGTAGATTACTTTAATCTCTCTTAACCTCAGTTTCTTATTTGTAAAATTAGGGGGTGTGGGACTAGATGATCTCTTTGTCCCTTCCAGGTCTAAATCTATGATCCTATGATGATCCTTCAACCTTCCAACATCATTGCTAAGTAATGCTACATCTCTTAATCACATTTCAATTTACTTTTTCAATGATGACTCCAAATTGATTTTTATAATGGAGTTAAGTAGGTATGAATTATAGTACTTGTTGTCCCTGTCTCCTCTCTGTTGCTTTCAAGTTCATAAGGCCTGTCACTGATCTGCTCAAAAACCTTCAAGTAAGTTCCTTACTGCCCCTAGGATAATCAATCAGCAAGAGCTTATTAGCACCTACTACATGCCAGAAATTACTGTGAGACAATCCTTGCCCCCAAGGAGCTTACAAATAAAATACAAACTAGCTTTTCAACCTAGCATTTAAGGTCATCCACAAGCTAACATCATCTACCTTTCCAGATTTATTTTATATTATTTTACCTTCAGATACTCTACATGGATTTTAAAGTTCCTTCCCTAACTTAGTAATCTTATCTCCCCTTTCTGCGCTTGTACACTGGGCATCAATTCCCTTTGCCAGGAATGTATTTCCTCCTCATTCCAGTCCCCCCAGAATCCTTTTCTTTCTTTAAGGCTCCACTCAGATGTTAATTCCTTTCTGAATTCTTCCTAGATCCTTCAAATTATTGGTGCGTGCTACCTCTTCCAATTGTCAATAGCTGGCATTCACAGACTTCTTTGAAGTTTACAAAACACTTCACAAATATGATTTCATTTGACCTTCACAACACCCTGGGAGGAGGGTACTATTATTATCTCCACTTTTACAGTCGAGAAAACTGAGGCAAACAGAAGTTAAATGACTTATCTAGCATCACACTGCTAGTAAGCTAACTGAGCCCAAATTTAAACCTTATATTTTGCTCTGTATATGTTGTATCCAATCAGGAAGAAAGTAAGCTCCTTGAGGTAGAGACAATATCATGTCTGTTTTCTATCCTTGGTGCCTGCACATCATAGATATTTGTGATGAGGTACAGGCTCTGGGAACCCCCTTGAACTCAGATTGAATCTTCCCATTTAATGAGGCATTAGCCTGAGGCCATAAGCCTTTCACTGTGGCTTGGCCCAAACCTCAGTTACTACCTAACCCTCCTTTGTCCAGCTAGCTCCCATCCTTGATCCTCCCAAAATATCTATACCCAAATCTGTTGCACCCTTGAATTGGCCTAGCCCACAGTTATGGGAGTGGGAATTTAAGATCTTCCCTACCCCTAGGCCCTTTGATATTCTTAAGTGCACCTGGAGCCTGTGGCAGGAGGCTTGATTTTCAGGAATGCCCACACCTTGGTGCTCTGTGATTGGGCCAAGAGGGTTGTGACATTCTCTGAGCCAGGAGAAGGCAATATGAACCCTGATGTGAGGCTTTGTTTTGGGGCCTATTTCGAGAAGTGTTGTGTGATTTGACCAGATGAGACTCTGGGCAGCCATTGAGACCCTCCCCCACCCCAGCTTTGAAAACCCAGATGGTAGTGCTTCCCTCTCTGGTAACTGTGACTAGGTATGGATGTAATGGTCAGACAATTGGAGGCCTGTCTGCTGATGTTTCTTTGTATTTCTTGTCTGCTTGTAACCTCTGTATTCTCTGAAGTTCGGGGTGCTGACCTTTTTCCCTTGAACTAGGCAAATGACATATGTTTGATTAAAGCAAGATTGTTAACCCATTTTGAATTGCTTTCCTTTAGAAAAGCAGATCTAGGAACCTGTGTTGGCAGCCATCCTGGGGATGTTGGGGTGCTTGCTGCTACACCCACCATTGTCTGTTGTCTCCACGTAGCCTCCAGTAACTTCCCACCCTTAATCTCTCATTACTTGAGTCTGACTTCATTGACTCCTCCTGAAGACCCTCCCCAAATTCCTCCTTTAGACCACTGTAGCAGCAAGCACCCCAACATCCCCAGGGTAGCTGCCAATATAGGTTCTTAGATCTGCCTTTGTAAAGGAAAGCAACTCAAAATCAGTTAACAAGCTTACTTTAATCAAACAAACGTATATTACCTAGTTCAGGGGAAAAAGGTCAGCACCCCAAACTTCAGAATATACAGACAGATCAAATAGACAGGCTTCCAAACTGTCCAACCATTATATCAATACCAAATCACAATTACCAGAGAGGGAAGCATCAACATCTGGGTTTTCAAAGCCGGGAGGCTCTCAACAACGGCTTCCCAGAGTCTCATCTGGTCAAATCACACAACACTTCTCAAAGTGAGCCCCAAAGCAAAGCCTCAAATCAGGGATTATATAGTCTTCTCCTGGCTCAGACAATGTAACCACCCTCTTGACCCACTGCCCAATCACACAGCATCAATGTGTGGTCATTCCTGAAAACCAAGCCTCCTACCACAGGCTCCATGTGACCACATTCAGCCTATTAGGGGGCAGAGTATATTTTCAAATCAAGGAAGGTTCTCAGAGTCACTTAAATCAATCAAAGTCTCTTAAGCCAATCAAAGGGCCTATGGGCAGGGAAGATCTTCAAATCTGCATTTCCATTACAACCACCCCTAGATTCCTCCCACAACCTTTCTGTATATAAGACCCCATCTTGCTCCATGTGTGAGAGTACTATAGAATTTTCCAGTACAAGCCTTACAGATACTTAGGTTCCTTAAGAGTCTACCCATTATGGCAAACTTTTAATAAACTTAGCTTTTCTTTGGCTGAGAGAAGACTTGAGTCTAATTCATTCGGCAGGACCGGGCGTGTTTGGTATCCTGGCATCTAGAGAACCCCTAGCCTAAACCTCATCATTTTATGGTGACCCTCTTCATTTTTATATTACCCCTGAACCTCTTCATTTGCTTATCCAAAGTTCCCTACTAGTCCTATTGCACACGGTGGAGTCAGATGACCTTGGTTTAAATAATTCCCATGTCTGTACTACCCATGTGACTTTCATTAACCTTTCTTGGCTTCAGTTTCCTCATCTGTAAAATGATAGTGTTTTCCTAGGTGATCCCTGAGGTTATTTCCAGCCCTAAATCTATGATTTTATGCTCCTGTCCCTTTCTACTCACTCACCTTTTGGGACACTGGAGGGAGGAAATTTGGTTTTTGTTCTTAAGAATCTGGAGTAAGGAACCCAGCAGTGAGGAAACGGAAAGTTCTTTTTAATGGATTTTTATCATTGTGGTTGTTTTTCTAAATAGAGAGAAATAGGCAGAAATGGGAAAGGGCTGTTATTGCCAATTGTTTTTATTGTTCTTCAGTAGATATAGGGAGAGATCTCAGCTTCCAGTTAGGGGAAAAAGGATTTATTCTCTTACCTACCCCTCCAAAGGAATGGGGAGGAGTCTTAAGTCAAGAATGGGAGAATTGGTTTGTCACTATTATTTTAAGTGTGAAGAGAGGGGGGAAATAATGAGCTATAAGGTAGCCATTTAACATCTATCTGGGTGAGGATCACAATGAAAATGGAAGAGATCTCTGTTTGCCTTGGGCTGATCCTGTTCTGAAAGAAATCACCATTATTCCAAGTACCAGCTCTTCTCCTAGAGTTAGGCCCACACACCCCTCCCCCTTTGTTTGGCTCGAGAAGTGAAATCACATTTTCCATCTGGTCCTCTGAGTGAACGTGAAATCTCAGGGATTCCAGCCTTGATGTTATTAGTTGTTCTTTGATCCCTGCAATGGATGTTGAACTTAAACCTTATCTGACCCATTCCAGCAAAGCTAGGTGGTCCCTTCTCCCCAGTTAATCACCCTTTAATCCCTCCCCAACCTGTAAGGACTAGAATGGGTCGTCAAAAACTTCTTAAATTTACCTACTAGCTGCTAATCATAGACTATCTATGAAGAGTGGATAGAGTGCTGGCCCTGGAGTCAGGAAGGTCTGAGTTCAAATTTAGCCTCAGATAGCTACTAGCTGTATGACCTCACTTAATGGCAAGTCACTTAATCTCTAAAGTCAAATGAGATAAAATTTGTAAAGCACAGTACATAATAGTAAATAGTTGATGCTCTTGTTCCCTTTCCCTTACCTTTTGTCTGCCTTAGTTTCCTCAGCTGTAATAAATAATAATAATAATAATAATAATAGCACCTATATACCAGTGTTGTTATAAGGGGGGAAAATAAAATACAATAAGATTGTAAAATATTTGCAAAACTTAAAACACTACATAAATACTAGCTATCTACAAGGCACTGTGCTAAGGTCTCTGAGGGAGATAAATGTAAAATCTGGGACCTGTTTTTACTGAGTTTATCATCTGGCTGAAGAGATAAGGTGTAACTATATAAAAGGAGAAATAGTAACAGAGAGTTAAGTAACAAGAGACTTAAATAAAATAGCATTGTTGCAATCTAGGGGTGCTTGGAATCCCAAAATGCAAGGGTACAGGACAGGGGTCTGCCTTAAAAGAATTCAACCACACAAGACTTCTTTCAGTCCAAGTAGTGAGTTTATTAAGACACTGGTTGGGTGGATGAGACTCCCAGTGAGTCTGTGGTATTTGTGATACCAATATAAGGGATCAGACTCTTAAGGAATCTGCACAATTGATGAGAGTAAGATTGATATTTTATACAGAAAGACTGTGGGAAGATATGGATGGGATTATGAAGTGGCAAATAGCCTAGGGTGGGGCTAGGTGCAGACAATGGAAGGAGATAAGTGGAGGGAGAGCCCCAGTGAAAAGGCAGTTAAAAGGATTATCTACTGGGATTGACCAAAGATCTGGGTTCAGGGACTTTGATGTCCAGGTCCCAAAGACATGGTCTTTTATTTTTTAGGGGTCCAGAACAAATCCCCTCCCCATCAGTATCAAAGATGAAAAGAGAAGGTAGGTGATCAACTGCCAACAAAGGGTTTTACGGAAAATTGTCTGTTACAAAGTACCTTGTTTGTTATTCAAATCCAATTGCCTGAGAGATACAGAGAATGAGATCTTGCTGTGACTATCTGATTTTTTTTTTTAACTTTTTGGAGGGGGGAAGGCAGGGCACTTAGGGTTAAGTGACTTGCCCAAGGTCACACGTATTAAGTGTTAAGTATCTGAGGTGGAATTTGAACTCTGGTCCTCCTGACACCAGGATCAATGTTTTATTCACTACGCCACCCAGATGCCTTGACTGTTTGTTTGTTTGTTTGTTTCTGCTTTTTGGAGGGCAGTTGGGGTTAAGTAACTTGCCCAATATCACACAGCTAGGTTTTTGTTTGTGTGTGTTAAGTGTCTGAGGCCAGATCCGAACTGAGGTCCTTCTGACTCCAGGGCAGGCGCTCTACTCACTTCACCACCTAGCCGCCCCACAACTATTTCATTTTTTAAAAAAGAAAATAACAACTTGGTAGAGCTAAACATAGTTCTAAAGGCTCTCCTCCAATAAGATGTTCTCCAGCCCTTTCCAGTCAGCTCACCTGCATAGAAGGCTTCTGGGTCAGACAAGGGAGTTTCAAGGTGTGTACTGACTAATCACTGCTTACGTAAGACCCCCTTTATAAGCTAAGGTTCTGCCCTAGATCGGGGCTGTTGCTGGCTGCTGCTACTGCTATTGCTGTACCTGGGACATGTGGCCTGATCAGCCAACATGGCGTTTTAATAAAAGGTCCATTCTAAAATTATTACTTGGGTCTTGCTCGCATTAATCAAGGTACAGCAACTATGCCACCCAGATGCCCTGACTATTTCATTTTTTTAAAAAAGAAAATAACAACTTGGTAGAGCTAAACATAGTCCTAATGTTGGACCCAGCTCCACTCTGCCCTTCCCCCACTGATTTGTCACTTTGCCCTTCCTGAATGTGGGACACAAATCCACTCACCCTTTCCTTGATTTGTAAAACAGAGAACTCCACCTTGCTTAATCTGTAAACAGGCAGAACTCACACCCCTTGCTTACCCTTGATTAATCTGTGGGTGGGAGTCCCAGTCTAGGGTTTCGAGCCAGCAGGAAATTCGAATGTATACTGACCAATCACTAATTGTAGTTTCAAGTGTACACTGACCAATCATTGGAGTTTCAGCTTACATTACTGTAATTTCAGTTTATGTAACCTGGCTATGGAACCTCTATAAAACCGGCACACCGTCTGTGCAAAAGCGCTGTCTGATTTGGGTGACCATGTACCCCAACAGTCCCGCGGTAATAAAATCTACCTTTTAAATTTAATCTTGGGGATCTTCTGTCTTGCTTTTATTAAGGTACAACACTAAAGGCTCTCCTCCAATAAGATGTTCTCCAACTTAAGATGGAACTCTTTTTTTTCTTTTTTTTGGAGGGCAATTGGGATTAAGTAACTTGCCCAAGGTCACATGGCTAGGTTTTTATTTGTGTGTGCATTAAGTGTCTGAGGTTGGATCCGAACTCAGGTCCTTCTGACTCCAGGGTGGACGTTCTACTCACTGCGCCACCTAGCTGCCCCTAAGATGGAACCCTTAATCAATCAATAAAAATTTACTAAGTGCCTGTTATGTACCAGGCACTGTGGTATATAAGGTGGACATTGTTGTTCATCCTTTATTTTCAAAGAGGACCAATGAAATCACACAGTGGTGATTGCTTAGCACAATGCCTGGCACATAGTAGGTACTATATGATTGCTTATTCCCTTCCCTTCCTCTTTCCCCCTCTTATTATAGAGAATATTCTTAAAGCCCAAGCATCTACCCATCCTCATGAATAATATTGTCCTCATTGCATCCATCCCTGGAGTCCTAGAGAGCTTCCTCCTGAGAAAGGATAGAGCAGCTAGCAATCCACATGGGAAAAAGTAAGTAGACAAAGAATGGCTTTTACTCACACTATGCCATACAATTGGATAGAAAACACTTTCTAGTCCATTGTTATTTTTGAGGAGAGCTCAAAAATACAGAAGGACAAGTTGGACCTAGAATTGAATACAATTTGAAAGGAGAGCTGGATTGCATTTGAGAATGTGTGTAGTACTTTTAATTTTCTCAAATTCAAAGCTCCATCTTTTAGACGTGTAAATAGTTCCCCAACATTAAATACTACAGCCAAATATCACGGGATACCATTATCTCAGAAGGCTCAAAGATGACCTAAAGGGCAATGGGAAGACGCATGAGAGGCATAAATGGGTTTATTATTGTACATTCCTAATGATGACTTACACATGAGAAGAGGCATAAAATATATGGTCAAAGACACCATGAGTAATGAATGAAGATGCATTTCTTTTCCAATTTAGTTCCTGATTTTCTGGACTTAGAAAACATGCTTCTGTTGCTATTTCATCCTGGAAATTCTCTTAGTGCCTCAGGCCATCTCACCCTAGATCAGCCTATATGGTTCCTGTGGTCTGCTCATCCTGGAATATTGCTCCACAGAGCCCACTCCCTTCTCCCATTAGAAAGTTCCTCCTGGAGATTCCATTTTGTGAAGGGACAATCTGCTTTCATTCCCCTCCAGAACCTATTTTTGACTTTTTGGACTTCAAAATCATGCCCCCAAGTAGGGTATCTTCATATCCACCTCATCCCACCCCTCCTCAGCTCCCTTTTGTACATTGTCTTCCCCTATTAGAATGTAAGTTCCTGAAGGTCAGGAATTAACTTTCTGCTTTTATTTGTATCCCCAGCACTTAGCAGAATGCCTGACACATAGTAAGCACTTAATAGATGTTTCCTTCCTTCCCTCTCCCCTCCCACTTTATTTCCAGGAGAAGGAGAAGAAAGAGGTGCCACACATCTAACAAGAGTGAGAGAAAATTGATGCACAGCCTGAATATTGCACTGGTATGTATGAAACACAAAAAAGACAAAAGCAGCACCTTGGACAGATCCCCTGTGATAGGGAATAGACCAGAGTTACTCAGTATAGGATGTGCATGGAACTGTACCAGTGGATATAGTGCCCAGATGGATGTACTATGTTGAAGTAAGAGTAGTGTAGACCATAAATCCTAATGGTGCAGTGGATAAAACGCTAATCTTGGAGAGTGGAATTCAAATCCCACCTTGAACACTTCCTAGTTGTGTGACCCCCAGACAAGTCACTTAACCACAGTCAGTTTCTTTGTCTGTAAAGTGGGAATAATAGTAGTACCTATCTCACGTGATTATTGTTAAGATCAAATAAATATTTTGTAAACCTTAAAATGCCATATAAACACTTCCTATTAGCTATTATCAGCTATGAGAAAGAGATCATTATGAACTAGAGAAATTTGGGAAAATTTATAAAAGAGTAAGGACTTTACTTAGGCCTAAAGGATTAATACAATTCAACTAAATAGAGGAGAAAGAGGAAGAATATTCTAAGAAAAGCTTGTTTGAACTTAAGAAGGAACTATATTCTTTTAGGCTGACAGAACTTGGTTAACCTATATCACACAAGGGAATTTTGTCCCTAGAGCCTAGTATTATAGAGGGCAGTATGCTATAGTAGACAGGACACTGGTCTCAGAACAGGAAGACCTGGGTTAGTGTCAATTCCAACACTTATTAACAGGATGACAGTAGGTTGCTTTTAATTGCTAAGTGCCTCAGTTTCCTTATGTAGAAAACAAGGGTAATAATACTCATACTACTTACCTTATGTGGTCATTGTAGGGAAAACACCTTGTGCATTGCAAAATACTAATAGAAATATGGGTTATTTATTTATAAAGGGAAGTTCACTAGATCAGTGTGTCTTTTCTCCCCCCATTAGATCATAAGCTCCTTGAAGACAGGGAGCTTCCTATTCTCTAGTATAAATTCTAGGTATTTAATTTAATATATCACCCTATTCTCTGCATATAGGGACTTTCATTAGTATAGGGAACTCTATGGTAAGGAAACTCCTACTAAAGCCAGTAAGCATCTTTGCAATTCATGCTTTTGGAAAGTTTCCTAGAAGAAAAGAAAATTGTGTATTAGACATTCACACTTTAGTGTACAATCTTCTTCCCCCATCCCCCCACAGTGTAGGTAGAAGTGCTCACTTTATTTAATATATTAAATTCAACATTAAAAAAATTAATTTTGGATTCTGAGAGGTCAGGTGATTTGACAAGGATCGAAGAGTCAGTGTGGATCAGAAGTGGGACTTGAACCCAAGCCTTTATGACTTCATGGCCTGCTCTTTGTCCATTATACCACACTGCCTCTGCTGCCTGTGCATACTCCAAAAATAGTGTTAACAAGACCAACCCAAACCATGTGACTAACTTTCTTTTTTTTTTCTTTTTGGAGGGCAATTGGGGTTAAGTAACTTGCCCAAGGTCACTTGGCTAGGTTTTTGTTTGTGTGTGCATTAAGTGTCTGAGGTCACATCTAAACTCAGGTCCTTCTGACTCCACGGCCGGCACTCTACTCACTACGCCACCTAGCCACCCCAGTAACTAACTTTCTAATTCCCTTGTACACTGCTGCTACACCATTAATTAGATGTTTCAACCTAAGAATCCTTTTGTTCTAACTCGATTACCAAATCCAGCCTTACAGGAAGCCTGAGGTATACTAAGACAGCTTCTGCATAATGAACAGAATGAGTTGTATTCCATCTCCCAATAGAGCCCTTTCTGAGGCAAAAAAGCTTCTGTTAAAATGTGTTGCTGCTCTTTGTCCATTCTCAAAGAGGACCATGACATCAGGAAGGTGATGCCATCATATGCAAGTGAATTGGATTTAAGTGAGGGAGGGCTGTGGCAAAGTCACCAGCCTCACTTTCTCCTCTGCAACCATCTGAGTCAAGTGACCAGATAAGGATGAGGAAAACTGGAGATGGCCCTGGATGCAGCTTCCTACTAGGTCTAACCAATCAGGGAAATTAGTTGGCTCTAGAGGCCTGCCAGAAGATAATAAAAGTGACTCACCATCATATAGTCCTTTAAGATATACATAGCATTTCCCTTATAACAGCCCTATGAGGTAAAAGTATTGTTGTCCCCATTTTATTGGTGACAAAACTGGGGTGGGGAAAAGGAAAGTAGCTTACCTTTGGCCATGCCACTAGTAAATGTCTGAGCTGGGATTTAGAATGAAATCTTCTGATTTGGGATCAATAGCATAATGTGCTCTCTCCTTACTACTTTGTTGAGCCAAATGGATGCTGGGGTGAGTTGAGAAGGAGTTCTCCATCATTTGGGAAGTTCAAATGCTCTCAACTCTTAAGTCTCTGATACCTTTAGCATTTCCAGAAAGAATGAGAGCAAAAGATTATTGATTTGGAGTTGGAAGGGATTTTAGAGATCATCTAATCCATTTCCCTCATTTTACAGGTGAGGAAACTGAGGCCCAGAGAGATTAAGTAGTTTTCTCAGAATGGCACAAGTCATAAGTGGCTGAACCAGGATTCAAACCCACAAATCCACTATGCCGTTCTAAATGAAGAGCATGGCAAGTTCCTTCCCTCTTGATGGAGTTCACAAAGAGAGAGAAAGAAAGGGGGCAGGGGAAGGAGAGAGGGAGAGAAGAAGAGAGGAAGGGAGAGAGACAGACAGACAGACAGACAGACTCAGAAATCTCCCTTCCAGGAGGTTTTTAATAAGGTAGATTTGTCAGATTTTCCTGGTTGATTTTTAGGAGTCATCCTCTCCTGATATGAGTCAGAAGGTTTCAGACTTAGATTCTATTTTTGAAAAGGTTTTATTGATGTGCTTTGTTTTTATATTACAGACATTTACCTATTTATCTTCCTCTCCCAGTAAAAAGTCTCTTGCAACAAAGTAAAACAATTAAGCAAAACTAGTAATACAGTGACCTCATCCAAAAGTGCTTGCCACATTCCACATCTGTAGCTACTTCCCCCGCCCACACACACATACACCTCTGTACTTTGAATTGGTTTAATTAACAGAAATCTATTTTTTCTCATTCCCACTCCTTACTCTACTGAAAAAAAAAGAGAAAAGAAGAGCAAATTCTTGTAACAAATATGTATAGCCAAGCAAAACAAATTCCCTCATTGACTATGTAAATATATACATAGTTCCAAGTCTGTACCCTAAATTTCTCACCTCTCTGTCAGGATGCAGATAATAATGCTTCATCATCCATCCTTTGGAATCATAGATAATCATTGTATTATACATGTCTAGTTCTCATGGCCTTCAAAAGTGTTTGTCTTTACAGTGTTGTTATTATTGCATTAATTGTTCCGGTTTTTATGAGGTTTTCTCAGGACTTGAATGGCAAGAAAATTGGGGCTGGGGAGTCGGGAGGGATAGGAAAAATAGAAACACATACCCACAGAATCACAATTTCAGAGTTTATCTATTCCAATCTAAATCTGAAAAAGAATTTTCTACTAGAGTATTCTCTTAATCTGGGATCCATGGACAGACTTCAGGAGGTATGGGAACTTGGATCAGAAAAATGATATCTATTTCAATAGAATTGTTTTCCCAGATTTTTTCCCAGGTAGAACTCTGATCACTATTTCCCCTGCCAATTTACTGCTTTGGGTGGGGAGGGAATGTGGAGAGGAAGAATAATAGGGGTAAAAGTGACAAATGGAAAGTTGGAGCTATTTGGACCCAGTCAAAATGAAAGAAATGGCATCAAAGTCACTAATGTGCCCTGTGGAATACTGTTATTCCTAATCCATCTTAATATGTGTAGCCAACTTACAGAAACACAGAAAGAAGCTTAAAGTTGGAAGTGACCTAAGAGGCATGACTAGTCTAACCCATATCTGAACAGACATCCCTGCTCAACATAGTGCCAAGTACTCATCCATCCTCCCTCAGAAGACCTCCATTGAGGGGAAAGCCAAGGTCTCTGAGGTAGCCCATTCCACTTCCAAACCTATGGACTGATAGGGGCACGAAGTAGTCAAAGTAAAGCCCTTCCCCACCCCCACGAGGAAGCAAGCTCATTCCTTATATTTGTTTAAACTGAATTCTTGAATGGAATGCAATTGCATTTTCTCTTTATTTGATTGGCACCCTTGGCTAATCTTGCCAAATAAGCAAACACACATAGACCACCAAAGTGGAAGTTTTTTAAGGCTGCATACAAACCTAAATCCTATTAACCCAAACCCTTTCCTTGGATTCCAATTCCATGAGTGAAAAGAAATGGTGGGGGGAAGGTAGGAAAATTCTTGGGGAAAAAACTCTATTAAATCAGACTAAAGCCTTCAAAGCTCATCTGTCAAGGGAAGAGAAAATCAGAAGTGTGGGAACTAGAAAGGAACTAGAAACAGGCAAATTTAGGCTTGATATAAAAAGAAAAAAAACCTGCCTTCCTAATGATTAGAGCTGTCCATAAGGGGAATGTGCTGCCTTGGGCAGTAGTAGGGTCAATGTGGTACAGCAGGGAGAGCAGCATGGTACACTGGAAGGTAGGCTCAATTTGGCATCAGAGGACCTGGGTTTGAATTCTGCCTCGGCATGCAGTACCAATGTTACCCTTCAAATCTTTGGGTCTCAGTGCCCTATCTGTAAGATAAGGGGGCAGGGCAGATAAGAAGAGCTCTGAGGTCCCTTCTAAACCAATTATCTGGTGATCTCTGATCCTTCCTTGGAAGGATTTAAGCAAAGCTGGATCACCGCTTGTCCAGTATGGCATAGAGTGGAGGTCCTTAACCTTATTGTTATTTTTTTTTGTCTTGGATCCCTTTGACAATCCAGTGAAATTTATGGACCCCTTCTCAGAATGTTTTTAAATGCATTGAATAAAATACATTGGATTACAAAGGAAAACAGTTCTATTGAAATAGATATAATTTTTCTGATCTAAGTTCCCATACCTCTTGAAGTCTGTCAGTGGATACCAGGTTAAGAGAATACTCTAGTAGAGAATTCTTTTTCAGGTTTGGATTGGAATAGATGAACTCTGAAACTTTGCTTCTGTGGGTATGTGTTTCTAATTTTTCTCATCCCTCCCAATACCTCCCCCCCAAAAAAAGACAATTTCTGGGTATTATCAGGAAGATGTTACATAAAATAAGCTTATAAAGTTGCATGTCTAAGATGACTGACTAGCAAAGTCTGAACTCTCAGCTGAGTTGGCTTTGGTAGATGTGTGAGGAGAGAAGGCCAAGTTCATAAGATTTTGTGTGCCTGCATGTAAGGGTTATGAGATTTAAAGATCTTCCATGCCCCATTGGACTTGCTGACATAGCAGGAAGGGGAGGGGCAAGAGGAAGCGGAAGAAGAGTTAGAGTTCCGTTGGGGACTGTTGGTGGCCACAGCAACAGCAGTAACTGCTGAGGTAGAGGTGGAGGCCCAAACCTCTTTTTAAGCCAGCCAGAATTTCTGCTAAGGACTCTTGTTGGGGGCTGCCGGGAACTGGAACTGCGGGGGGCCGGAGCTGTTGTGAGCACGCTTCCTGGACGCTGAGCAATTGCTGAGAGTCGGGAGAGAAGGACCTTTGCCTGAAGTAGCCTGTTCTGTTTTGAAGGCTTAAGAATGTGGTTGTTTACTATGTTAACTACTTGTGCCAATTTCATAACTACCCTGATGGCTTTGACTTTCTGGTTTTGGGACTTGGTTATTTGGTATTTTAATAAATTCTCTGGCTTTATCCCCCATATAGAGAGACTGATATATTTTGTGATTAATAACCACATAAGCCTATTTTTAATTGCCATAGGCATAGTGAATATTGCATTGTTAATACACTGCAGCATACCCAGAATGTTCTAGTACATCAACAGTGGTGCACTGAGGGGAAGGTGAGGGTCTGATTGATGAGATATGAGGTGACTGTGGCCTCTACTTCATCAGGGTTGGTGGCTCTGGAAGAGGGAGAGGGCCCGAGGAAAGGTGTAATTCTTTCCAAATGACTGCTCTTCTATGGAGAAAAAGTAATCTGCAAGCAGTCCAGATGTGGGTAAGTATTCTTAAGATATTCCTGGGGATGCTCTCCAACCAAGGGCAGTCATGAAGAGATCAGGGGCAGGAAAAATAGACTTTAGTCAACAAAATATCTCCCAGAAAGGGTAAAAAAAAAAAAAAATATATATATATATATATATATATATATATATATATATATATATATATATATATATTAAGTTCCCCCCACCCCCAAAGTAGAGGAGTCTCAGAGAAGTCAAGAAATTTAGTATTTCCTACCCCCCCCCTTTTTTAAAAGACTAACGATATTTACATGACTAATAGCAGTGGAGAGGATAAGATTACAATGGCAGTCAGCTTCTCTGCTTCAGTAGGGGATAGGGAAAAGCTTTGTTTCTTTTTTTTTTCATTTCACTTTTATTTGCACTCTAATGTCCTATTTACTCCTGTGCCATAAGCTTTTGTTTCTTCAGTTTATTCTGGGATATCTTTTTCTTTTGAGCAACTTCCTCTTCTGTTTTAGGAACAATTTGTTCCTTTTTAGTAGTATCATCTCAATATGGCAAGGAGAACTCATGTATGGGTTGATTTGACCGTGAGCCCTGTAAGTACGCCGGCGCATTTTGGGAGCCTTGTTAACCTGGATATGCTCAATGACAAGAGAATCGACATCCAAACCCTTAAGTTCTGTGTTGCTCTCTGCATTTTTAAACATATGCAGCAAGAATTCAGCACTCTTTTTGGGCCACCAACCCTGTGTTCAACCGCACTGCTTAGCCTGGGTGCACCTGCCAACTCCACCATTATATAGACGGAAAGGAACACACTGTTTCTTCAATGTGACATCTTTCAAATACTTGGTAGCTTTTCGGATATGCATGCTCTTGATAGCCTGGGCTGTTTCACAGGTGTTCTTGAAGTGGACCCAGAGATTTGAACCCCTTGACTTGCACGATTTTGTGGGGTTTTCTGGATCAAGAGAGTACCTCACCATTTTGAATGATTACCTAGGATGGCTCAAAGGAAGAGCAAAAGCTTTGTTTCTTGCAATGGCCATGCACATTGAGGTCCATCAAGACACATCTCTAACTGGATCTTACCAGGCACCACAAGTCTCTTCTATTGCAGCAAACAAGGGGAAGAGGGGGAGGAGATCTTACACAGCACAGGATGGGTGAGGAATCTTTAGAAATGAGACAGTATCTCACATGGAACTGGACAGATAGGCATCAGTTAGTGAAAGTAAAGGAAAGTGGAGAGAGGAGAGAGGAAAAAAAGAGAATGAATAGCAGGAGAAGAGAAGGAAGAATAGGGGAAGAAAAAAAAGAAGAGGAAGAGAAAAAGAAGAGAGGGGAAGGAGAAGAAAAAGGGAGGAGACAAAAAAGGAAAAGAGGGATAGAAGAGGAAGAAAGGAGGAAGTAGAGGAGAAGAAAGGAGAGAAGAAAAGAGAGAGGAAAGAAGAATGAATGAAAAGATGGGGAAAGAGAAGGAAGCAGAGGAGATGAAAAAAAGGCGAGGAAAACAAGGAAGAGGGAGGAGGAGAGGAAAAGGATTGAAGGGGAAAAGAAAAAAGAGGAAGAGAAAAGAGAGGGGAAGAGGAAGAAGAGAGAGAAATAAATGAAAGAGAAAGGAAAAGAGGAGGAAAGGGGGAGAGGGAGCTAAGGGAAGAATATGAGAATGAAGGAAGAGAGGATGAAATGTAAGAAAGTAAGCATAAGGAACTTTTGCAGATAGATCTTTGCAGGTAGAAAATGGCATCTCCAAAACTCAAAAGGAAAGAAAAGCACAAAAGTCAGACAGAGGATGAGATGATGGTAAGGCAGCAAATTAGGGAAATCAAGGAACAGAACAAGCCACTGAACATCAGCTACAGGAACAGGAGCTTCTAATTCAAATTTGACTTCCTAGATCTCCCTAAGACTTGGTGGGATGAAACTCATGACTGGAATATGTCTCTGGATGAGTATAGTTTACTTTTTAAAAGCCAGGATAGATCAAGGGAAAGGGGATGGTGTTAATTCTGTATATATTAAGAATGCAAATTCATGTGAGAAAACTGAGGAACCACAGAGGAAACACATGACAGAAAATATTTGGATGAATGCCAACGGAGGGAGAAACCGAAGTAATTTTGTCATTGGAATATATTCCAAGCCACCTGGACAAAAAGAAGAACTAGATGAGGAATTTGGGAAATAGATCACAAACCTGGCAGTGAGGCAAAACATAGCAATGGGGGATTTCAAATATCCAGACATCTGCTGGAGCATTCTCTCTGCCAAAAGCAGATAACTTCTTGACTTTCCTTAGTGATAATTTCATCCTTCCAAAGGTGGAACCAAAAGAGGGAAATTCTATTCTGAATTTGATTCTCACTAATAGAGAGGAACCAATATCTGGGGTGAAAATGGGCAGGGAATGGAAAACTAAGTGGAAGGGACTACTCACTCCTAGAGTTTGTGATAGAGGAGAGAATATCTAGCCAGTCTGAAATGCACCCTAAAGCTTTGGAAAGTTGATATCAAAGGGTTCAAAAGAAAGACAAGGTGGGATCCAGTGGATTAAATTCCTATAGGGGGAGTAAGTCAAAAAAGGATGGAAAATAATGAAAAATGAAAATTTGAAGACACAAAGGAAAAAAAATTCCAATGAGGAGAAAAATAGGACCTGTCTGATAAAACTGATGTGGATGTAGAGGGAACTCATCAACTAACATGGAAGCAAGGCCAATGAAAAGAAGATGAATACAAGAGTATAGAACAGTCCTGTAAAACGATGTAAGGATTGCTAATACTCAGAATGAGTTGAAGCTGGGAAGTGAAGCTAAAGCCAACAAAAAGGATTGTGCAGGCTATGTTGAGAGGAAAGAGGTTATCAAAGACAATTGCTCAGTGTGGATGGAGGTAAAAAAAAGGTAACTGACATAACTGAGAGAAGGCTGAGGTGCTCATTCACATTTTGCTTTTGTTTTCTCTGCCAAAGTGAATTATCTTAGTACTGGAGATGACAGAACAAAAAATGACCAAGAGGTAAGGAAACAGAAAATGAAAAACTAGCTTCCCTGGTAAATTCAAATTTCCTGACTCAAACAAATTACATCCTTGGATAGTGAAAGAACTGGTGGATATAATAAACACTCCTAGTGTATACAAACACAGACACACACACACAACATACACACAGACACACACACACATATTAAAAACCAGTGCTCATGGAAAATGAGGAAGGTGCTACGAGACTGCAGATGGATAGATATGCCAGTGTTGAAAAGGGGGAAGAGAAGAAAGTCTGCAAGCTCTAGACCAGTGAGCTTGACTTTGATTCCTAAGGAAATTATGGAACAGATCATTAAAGAGATGACTGGCCAACATCTAGAAAGGGAAGCAGTGATTACCTAGAGCCAATGTAGCTTCCTTGAGAACAGGTCATGTCAGCCTAACTTCATTTCCTTTTTTGGCAGCATGACTAAACCAGTAAATGAAGGGAATGCTATAAATATAGTTTACCTAGATTTTATCTGAGTTTTTGACAAAGTATCTCATATTATTCTTATGGAGAAGTATGGATAACTAAGTGTCCTTCTGAAGCACATGGGTCTGTCCTCTCATTTTCCATTCTCATTCAAAAAGGAGTAGAGTTGAAATCCTCCCAGACCCAGCCTGCTGAGTTAACTCAGGAGGGTGGCTTTCTCCTCTGTTTCCCGCCTAGTTTCCCTCCCTTTGGGTAAGAGGTTGGAGTTTAGCCTCTGGACCTATATAGTATCATTGTTCCAATGACTCATTCGGCTAAGGGAAATACCAGTCCTAATTTCAAGTTAGGAGGTTCTCCTCAGGAAAGTAATAAGAGTGTTCATAAAATAACTCCTAGTTAGAAGTCTCTTAGTCTCTCATGGAGGGTCACAGCACATGTAATTTGTGAAACACAAAACCCCTCAGGGCCACCCCTCCAAACACATCCTTATTTCCAATAATAACATGCCCACAGACAAGGGAAAGAAAGAAAGAAAGGGAGGGAGAGAGGAAGGAAGGAGGGATGGAAGAAAGAGAGAGAGAGGGAGGGAAAAAAAAGAAAGAATGAATGAAAGAAAGAGGTTGATTTAGGAAAAAAAAACCATTGTGGGGTCTTTTCCAGCTCTGCCTAAAATGGTAATAGAAGGAAAGAGGAGAGAAGAA
Source organism: Gymnobelideus leadbeateri (assembly GCA_011680675.1). NCBI lineage: Eukaryota > Metazoa > Chordata > Mammalia > Diprotodontia > Petauridae > Gymnobelideus > Gymnobelideus leadbeateri. The sequence continues at coordinate 31,551 of WOXC01008777.1, read as the reverse complement.
GGAAGATGCTTTCCAGTCACTATGATTCACAGCTGACAGGAGTGAGACCACTACCAATCAGGTTTTTTCTCCAATCAGATTTCTTCAGTCCCACCTGCCTGCCATGATCAATGATGTTGGCCACCCTAGGGTATATGGAGTTGTTTTTCACCCCATTAAACAGTCTCTGGCTGTCATTTAGAAGAGAAATTAGACTTGTTCTGTTGGCCCTAGAGGGTAGAACCAGGAGCAGTAAATAGAAATTGTACGCACACATACACAAATAATTTATGCTTAATGCCAAGAAAAACTTCCTGACAATTAGAGCTGCCTGAAAGTGGAATGATCTACCTTGAGGGGCGGTGGTGGGCTTCCCTCCTCAGAGATCTTCAAGCAGAGGCTGGATGACGATTTGGCAGGTAAGTTACAGTGGGCACTCCTTTTGAGTTAAGGCTTGGACTAGATGCCAACTTTTAAAATTCTGTGATTTTGTCATACCATGAATTTTAAAAAGTACAATCTCAATGGAACCATCTTTGCTAACTGGTATAGTCAGGGACATTTTCTAACCATTAGGAATCATAAATTAATTATAACAAAGTTCAGATCCTATTGGAGTACAGTATTACAGCCCCAAGTATCTCCCTGAATGCTTCTGGGAAATGGCCAAAATTTGTTTTAGTTTTAGTTGTTTGGGTTTCTTTTCTTTTCTTTTTAAAGTTATGGCTGGATGATCTCCAAGGAGATTTGGGAGGGCAATAGCTGCCTCCATCTGATCTGAAAGTCTGAGATCAGGTGTGTCTTAGAAGGGATATCATTTCAAGGATAAAACCCAAGACATTGTAAACACTTTGTTGACATCAGAAAGAACTGAGCCACGAGACCATATGATCAGCTCAGCCTGAGAACTTGGCCTTAAGTGAACACCAGATGTGAACCTTACAGGACTGGAGAGGGGAGGGAATCCACTTTAGAACTCCCCATTCTCCTTGGGACCCAATGGTCCAAGTTTCTCTCCCCTTTCCAACATCTACATTTTAATATTTGTCACTGATTATTCTAGTCCAGGATCAGATAAATAACATTTAAAAATTCAGATCTCTCTTCAGGGTTAGTATTTCTCAGTGAGAGGCTCAGGCACCTGAAGTTATATCCATAGGTCTGGGATTAAGAAGTGTGTTTACCTCTTGCCCTGATGCCACCTCTCCCCCACCTCATGTCCTTCTTCTCCCTTTATATTCCTCTGGAAAACCCCATGCTGTGCTGGAGCCAGCTCATACCAGCTTCTCATTGTTAAATTTTCTTCTTCTTCTTCTTTTTTTTTTTTTTGAGGGGGGAACACAAGGCAATTGGGGCTAAGTGACTTGCCCAAGGTCACATAGTTAGTGTCAAGTGTCTTAACACAGGATTTGAACTCAGGTCCTCCTGACTCCAGGGCCGGTGCTTTATTCACTGTACCACCTAGCTGCCCTTTAATTTTTTTTGAAAAGTAATTATCTTTAAAAGAAAATATATAACTGGAAAGATCCAATATCCATATATCTAGAATTGGAAAGGATATCAGAGGCCATCTAACCCATCCCTCTCATTTTACATATGAAGAAACAGAACTCTAAGGAGATTGGGGAGGCTAGATGGTGCAGTGAGCAGTGCAGAGCACTGGCCCTGGAGTCAGGAAGACCTGAGTTCAGATCTGGCCTCAGACACTTAACACAAAAACTAACCGTGTGACCTTGGGCAAGTCACTTAACCCCAATTGCCCTCCAAAAGGCAAAAAAAAAGACCCAGAACTCTAAGGAGATTAAATGACTCACCCAAGATCTCATAGGCAGAACTCTGGATTGAACCCACGTTCTGTGGCTCCACATGCTCTTTCCACTGAACTATAAACTACATTTCCCCACCCTCATTTTTTTTCTTTAAATCAAGGTGGACAAACAGACAAATTGAGGGACAAATGGATGGATAGATAAAGATTTAGACATGGTTTCTCCTATTCAAGTGAATATATACAAGATTCCTTAAAAGATACAATAGAGATAATCTCAATAGACATTCTACTAATTATTTCTAATAAGTGAGAGAGACATCTGCTTCCCAAAAGTGTTCTTCCCTATCATGGTGGGAAGCCAGTGTAGAATCCAAATTGAAAATGGATGCCCAATGGTTCAGGGTTCTTAAACTGGGATCTGTGAACATTTATACATATGCATACATATATCCAAATACATACATACATATATATACACATATAGGCATACCTCAATTAATTATGCTTTATTTTTGCTTTATTTGTTTATTTATTTATTTATTTATTTATTTTGCTTTATTGCACTTTGCAAATATTGTGGTTTATTTTTTTTCTGGCAGTCTTGTGTCAAGCAAGTCAGTTAAAGCCACTTTCTCAATAGTATGCGCTCTGAAATGAGTGCCAGTGATGCATATTTGATGCTGCTGTTGTAATTGTTTTGGGGCACCACAAACTATGCCCATCTAAGATGGTAAACTAATCAATAAAGTTTTTATGTGTTCTGATTGCTCCACCAACTGACCATTGCCCCATCTCTCCCTCTTCTTGGGCCTCCCTATTCCCTGAAACACAACAATATTGAAATTAGGCCAATGAATGAATCTACAGTGTCCGCTAAGTGTTCAAGTGAAAGGAAAAGTTAATCAGTGTAGCAAACTTCATTGTTACCATATTTTAATAAATTGCCACGACTACCTCAGCCTCCTGCAACCATCACCCCAGTCAGTCAGCATCCATCAGCATAGAGGCAAAACCCTTTAACCAGCAAAAAGATTACAACTCACTGAAGGGATTACTGTTTTGGGGTGGTGGGTAGGAGAAAGATGGGGAAAAATTTGTAACTCAAAATCTTGTGGAAATGAATGGTGTAAACTAAAAATAAATATAAAATTTAATTTAAAAAAATCACTTAAAATGTACTTGGTAAATTGTAGTAATATAATAAAAAATAGCTTTTAAAAATAAAAATAAATGGTGAGGATTTCTTTACAAGTACATTTGTTTATGAATGAAATTGTACATTATCAAACCCTAGAATACTGCAAGGTCTCCTAAATGGAACCCATAATCAAGTAGATGCCTTGTCCAGGCTATTATTTACAAATAGACAATCTGTAGAATCTATTGGTATATATTTACATATATGTGTGTGTACATATATACAATGCATATGTGTACATATATATGTAAAACATTAAAATGGATGAAGACCTGGACCACAAATTGATCAGGAAGAAGGGAATAAGCCCAAATGTCTTTGAGAGAGTTCAAAATTATTTTTTGAATAATATGTTTTGAACAACTTTATTTTTTTTAATTTTCCCCCCACACATTTCAATTTATTTATTTATTTCAGTTTTCTACATTTACTTGCACAAGATTTTGAGTTCTAAATTTTCTCCTCATCTCTCCCCTCCCTCCATCCCATGATAGCATGCATTCTGATTACTCCTTCCCCCAAATCAGCCCTCCCTTCTATAACCCCCCTTCTCTGATTTTCTTCCCCTTCTGTTTTCCTATAGGATAAGATGGATTTCTATACCCCATTGCCTGTGTATCTTATTTCCCAGTTGCATGTAAAAACAATTTTTAACATGTTTTTTAAAACTCTGAGTTCCAAATTCTCTCCCTTCCTCCTTCCCCACCCATCCTCATTGAGAGGGCAAGCAATTTGATATAGGTTATACATGTGTAGTCATGCAAAACATTTCCATAATAGTCATGTTGTGAAATACTAACTATATTTCCCTCCACCCTATCCCACTCCCCATTTATTTTATACTCTCTGACCCTGTCCCTCCTCAAAAATGTTTGTTTCTGATTACCCCCTCCCCCAATCTGCCCTCCCTTCTATTTTCTCCCCCTTTTCTGATCCCCTTCCCCCCTACTTTCCTGTAAAGTAAGATAGATTTCCATGCCCAATTTAGTGTATATATTATTCCCTCCTTAAGCCAAATCCAATGAGAGTAAGACTCACCATTCCCTCTCACCTAACCCCTCTTCCCCTCCAATGTAAAAGCTTTTTCTTGCCTCTTTTATATGAGATAATTTACCCCATTCTACCTCTCCCTTTCTCCTTCTCCTAATACATTCCTTTCTCATCCTTTAATTTTATTTTTATATATCATCCCCTTATATTAAACTCCTTCTGTCTATATATATATTCCCTCCAACTACCCTAATAATGAGAAAGGCTTTATGAGTTACAAATATTATCTTTCCATGTAGGAATATAAACAGTTCAACTTTAATAAGTCCCTTATGACTTCTCTTTCCTGTCTACCTTTTCATACTTCTCTTGAATCTTGTATTTGAAGGTCAATTTTTCTATTTAGCTCTGGCTTCTCAAGAACACATTAAATTCCTCTACATCATTGTATATCAGATTTCCCCCTTTTTGATTACACTCAGTTTTGCTGGGTAGGTGATTCTTGGTTTTAATCCTAGGTCCTTTGACCTCCAAAATATCATATTCCAAGTCCTCTGATCCCTTAATGTAGAAGTTGTTAAATCTTGTGTTATTCTGGTTGTGTTTCCATAATACTTGAATTGTTTCCTTCTGGTTGCTTGCAATATTTTCTCCTTGACCTAAGAACTATGAAATTTGGCTATCATATTCCTAAGAGTTTTCCTTTTGGGATCTCTTTTGTGAAGTGATCAGTGAATTCTTTCAATTTCTATTTTACCCTCTGGTTCTAGAATAGCAGGGTAGTTTTCCTTAATAATTTCTTAAAAGGTGATATCTAGGCTCTTTTTGTGATCATAGCTTTCAGATAGTCCAACACTTTTAAAATTTTCCTCTGGGATCTATTTTCCAGGTCAATTGTTTTTCCAATGAGATATTTCACATTGTCTTCTATTTTTTCATTCTTTTGGTTTTGTTTTATAATTTCTTGTTTTCTCATAGAGTCATTAACTTCTATTTGCTCCATTCTAATTTGTAAGGAATTATTTTCTTCAGTGAGCTTTTGGACCTCCTTTTCCATATCACTGAGTCTACTTTTTAAGGTATTCTTCTCCTCACTGGCTTTTTGGACCTCTTTTGCCATTTGGTCTAGTCTATTTTTTAAGGTGTTGTTTTTTTCAGTGTTATTTTCTTCAGCATTTTTTGGGTCTCCTTTACCAAGCTGTTGACTTGTTTTTCATGATTTTCTTGCATCACTCTCATTTCTCTTCCCAATTTTTCCTCTACTTCTCTTACTTGATTTTCAAAATCCTTTTTGAGCTCTTCCATGGCCTGAGACCAATTCTTATTTTTCTTGGAGGCTTTGAATGTAAGAGCTTTGACTTTGTTGTCTTCTTTTGATTGCATGTTTTCATCTTCCTTGTGACCAAAGTAAGAGTCTTAGAATTCAAAAGTCTCAGACCTTCTCTCACCCAGTTCTGACAGGTCTAACAGTTTTTCTGCTGTTTGTTCATTTTCCCAGCCAATTATTTGACTTTTTAACGCTTTGTTAAGATAGGGCTCTGCTTCCAGTGTGGAGGGCACACTATCCCAAGTTTCAGGGGTTTTGTGCAGCTGTTTTAAGAGATATTTCTAGGAACCTGTAAGTTTTCAGTTCTTCCAGGGTGGTATGATTTAAGGAGGGGTGTTTACTCCTCTCCTGACCTGTGTTCTGGTCTGTTAGTGACAACAAGCACTCTTTTCTGCCCTGGAACTGTGAGGAGGGCTCCCTCTCCATTGCTGCCACAAGCTCTGCTATTTCAGTGCTCTTGCTTGCCCCAGGACTGCCATCTAGGACTGCCACCCAGATCCAAGTATGGGAAAGTCAATAGAATTCTGCCTCAGCGCCAGCAAAGAGATCCCTGTAATCTCCTTCTGATCAGTTGTTCAATCCCCTTACCACCTGTGGGTTGAGATCTCTGAAAGCAGCCACTACCACTACCACCACAACCCTGGGGCTATGCTGGGGCCGGGGCCGGTCTGTGCTCTTCTCTCACCCAAGTCTGACAGAACTTTCCCACTGATCTTCTAAACTGTCTTTGGCATTTGTGGGTTGAGAAGTTTGAAAACCACCTCAGTCCCCTGAGAGCTGCTCAAGGTTTGCTGGGACCTAGTCTGTGCTAGTGTGGCCCAGGCCAAACTGTACTCTTCTTCCAGCCTGGTGCAACAGACCTTTCCTGTTGACCTTCCAGTTGTCTTGGGCTGGAAATTTGTTTCACTCTGTCTTTTTGTGGGTTTTGCTGCTCTAGAATTTGCTTAGAGTCATTTTTTACAGTGAGTCCCAGCTTTTACTCCACCTTCTTGACTCTGCCCCTCACCCCAACTTTAAATGAAACACAGGTTTATCTTTTGAATATCAGGTTTTCCCCCGTGGTGTCATATAGCCATGAGGCATGGAATGCTGTGATTTCTGAAGAATGAGGGTTGAGAATCACCCAAAGAGTAATGAAAAAATGTATGTTGGATGAAAGTTATATCTCCCACATTAGACTGTAAGCTCCTTGAGAGTAGGGTTTGCATCCTTGACTCTCTTAGGATACTTCCTGGCACATAGTGGGTGCTTTGTAAATACTTATTGACTTAGCTTGAAATGCAGACACAGTTTGAAAATAAAATGGAAGCAATGGAATGATGGGAACATGAGAGAATGAGGCCTGTAGAGGATATATAGTCCAGGCAGACTTCATTTGCACTAATCTCAGAGGGATGACCACCTGTCCTGTTCTTAAAGTGCTTTTTGGCAAGGAGAAGACTTTGTCCCTCTTCCTATTCTCAGCTCCCCACACAGGGAAGAACCTCTCTCCCTCCTCCCTCTTTCTATATAATCACCTACTTAAACTAGGACAGAATCATTTGTCCCAGAAGGGGCTGTGTGATTCACATCCAAGCTGTGGGAAACAGTGCTACTGTGATTCCAAAATAACTCAAGAAACAAACAATTCAACAAATGCTGGGATGCTGACAGCTTTCTTCAGGCTTCAATTTGCATTAATTTTGTTTCCAGAGTATTTGACTTGTTTTCATTTTCAATCTGTTGTCTTCCCCCCACAAGGAGAATCTGTATGTTTATTCTGCAGCCCTGAGATTTCATTGTTTACTGCTGCAGAGCCAACTTGATTGGGACTCTTATGGAAGGGGCAACAGGTATTTTTAGATCTACCTTTCTGAGTTGCTTTGGATGATAAGGAAAGAAAGACAAAGGACTACTGTCCCTCAGAACTCTGAGGAGGATGAAGATTCCGCTTGTGAAGAATTCTGAAGTTACCATCAGCCTCATCCATGAGTACAGTTGGGAGATATTGGACACCCCTCCCCTTGGAGTGTGCTCCAGTACTCCCAATGGGAGCTTTTGCACCATTTATATTTAGTTGAAGAGCTGACATCACCAGTATACAAAAATTAGAGCACTTTTCAAACTGGATTATCGCAGATTTGATGATGCTAGGACTGGAAAGAACCTTCACAGAACCACAGAATCTGTTTTAGAAGGTTTCAAAGATCACCTCGCCCTGCACACCTGACAAATTCCCTTTAGAAACATCCCTGACAAATAGTAATCCTGACTTTGACCCAGAGATACCACTTCTAGGGCTGTATCCCAAAGAGATCACACAAGTGGGAGGAAGACACATATATACAAAAATATTTATAGCAGCTCTTTTTGTGGTGGCAAAGAATTGGAAATCAAGGGGATGCTCTTCAATTGGGGAATGGCTAAGCAAGTTGTTGTATATGAATGTAATGTAATGCTATTGTGCTATAAGAAATGAGGAGCAGGGGGCAGCTAGGTGGCGCAGTGAGTAGAGCATCGGCCCTGGAGTCAGAAGGACCTGAGTTCGGATTCGACCTCAGACACTTAACGCACACACAAACAAAAAACCTAGCCATGTGACCTTGGGCAAGTTACTTAACCCCAATTGCCCTCCAAAAAAAAAGCAAAAAAAAAAAAAAAAGAAATGAGAAGCAGATGGACTTCATAATAACCTGGAGAGACCTATATAAACTGATGCTGAGGGAGGAGAGCAGAACCAGGAGAACATTGTACACAATTACAGACATCCTATGTATGACAATTAACTTTGATGGGCTGGGCAGGAGCCCAGTAATATGGAATATGGAGACAACTGCTAATAAAAGACAACTGCAAAAGATTCATGATGGAAAGGGATATCCACATCCAGAGAAAGAACTACAGAGTCTGAATGCAGATTGAAGCAAACTACTTGCTCTCTTTTGTGTTTTGTTTTGTCCCTTCTTTTTCATTGTTCACTCCTTTGTCAAGGGATTGTGGAACTGAATGTTGTAAACTAAAATTAAATAAATAAAAATTTTAAAATAAACAAAAAAGTAAATTTAAAAATAGTAATACTGATTCCACTTGTAGAACCTGGAATTATAAAGTACCTACTACCTCCTGAGGCAGTCCATTTCACTTTTGGATAGCACTAATTTTTATTAGATTTTTCCTTATATCACATATCTCTGTGCTTTCCACCCATTGCTTCCAGTTTTAATTCATAGGATAAAGTAGAACAAATTGAATCCTTACAAATGAACAGCCCTTCAATTACCACCCCCAGCCTTCTTTCCAATAAGTCTTCTCTTCCCCACTTGAAACATGCTGGTAACCCTCTTCTATAGATGGTCCATCTTACCAATGGTCTTCTTAAATGAGATATGCAGAACTAAACACAGTACTCTATTTGTGTCCAACCAGGATAGAGTAGAGTGGAACCTTCCTTGTTCTGCACACGTGTTCTCTTTTAACACAGCCTGCTAAGCATTAACCTTTTTTTAAACAGCTATATCACACTGTTAACTGTGTTGAGCTTGCAGTCTGCTAAACTCTCTAGACCTAGCCCTGCCATTCCCATTCTGTACTCATGAAGCTGATTTGCTTAATTCATGTACATTATTTCACTTGATCCCTACAAATTTCATCTTGTTAGACATAGCCTATTAGGAAATAATATTTAATCTGGCCCTTCAAGGATAAGAACATTTCAAAAGATGGAAAGAAGTATGTGTTTGGGGAATTAGAGGGGGAGACTAATATGAAGGAGGGCAATTCAGGATAGGGATTGGTATGCATAAAAGCATGGAGAAGGGAAATTGAGGGATGTTTGGAAAATGATCATTAGTATATGATTGTAAAGGAGAATAATATGAAATAGAACTCTGATAAGGGCTTAATGCTATCCAATATATTTATGGAACTGATAGAAATATGTGAAAACAAGGGCCATTTACCAAATGCTAAGCAGTCCAAAGATATGAATGAGCAGTTAAAGAAAAAAGAAATGGAAGCAATCAACAACTATATGAAATAATACAAATCAGTAATTAGAGAAGTGCTAGTTAACTCAGGTTTTATGTCATACTCAGGCATATTGGATGGACCATTGGACTTGGACTCAGGAAGGCCTAGGTTCAAATCCCTTCTCAGACTAGTTGTGTGACCCTGGTGCAGTCACAGCCTCTCTGAGTTTTGTTTCTTTATCTATAAAATGAAGGGGTTGCCAGAAGTGGCCAAAGGATATGAACAAACATTTCTCAAAAAGTTTGCAAATTATTGACAAGTGTATGCAAGAATGCTGCTACAAAACACTAAAAATAATAATTTCTCTTATAAGAGACATGCATCAAAACAACCCTGAAGTTTAAATCATACCTGGTAAATTGGCAAAGATGACAAAAAAATGGGAATAGTCGATATCGAAGCAGCCCATGGGAAGACGGGAACACTAATGTACCATTGGCGATGCTGTGAATTGGTACAACCATTCTGGAAAGCATTGTGGAATCATACAATAAAGTGGCTAAAACATCTTTGCTTGTTGAATCAGAAACTATCAAGAAGACATTTGTATTTAAAGAACTTTGCAACTTCCCAAAAAAGTAATCCTGTAAGATAAGACTGGAAAGCTAGTTTGGATCAAAAATGTAGAAAGCTTAGAATGCCAAGCTAAGGAAGTTAGACTTTTTTCAGCAGGCAATGGAGAAGAAGCACTTAAGGTTTGTTGTTGTTGTTTTGGTTTTTTTTTCCAGCAACTGAAGTGATGTGATTAGAGCTATACTCAAGTCCTCCTGACTTCAGGGCCAGTTCTCTATTCACTGTGCCACCTAGCCACCCCCTGGATTATCATTTTAACTGTATTTTTTTAATAAGAAGGGACACTGAATGTACATTATATGGAATAAATCTTTTAGGGGCAAATGTTTAAATAAAGCACTTGGTTACATGCAGTAGTAGATAGCAAAAGTAGAAAGCCCTCTCAGAGAAATCTAAATTCAGGACACAAAGAAAATTGATTCAGATGATATACAAATTAATCCAGTCCAATCTGAAACAACATCCAAAGACGATATTTCTTTCTTCCTGAATCATTTTCTTGAAAAGCATATTTAATATCTTAAACCTTCCTAGAACTTCCCAAACCTAGACTCATTGGGATGGATGCATTTGAGAGAGTGTCCCTCTCAAAACAAAATCTAATAATCTACCACAGAGGACAAAGGAACCCTTGGAAGAAACAAAACAAAATTTTGTTATATGGAACAACTCCAAATGTTAATCAAATGAATGAAAGTCTTTAAATAAAAAAATAAAATTATGTCCCTTACTATTCATGCCTTGACTGACTATAAGTATATCTTGAATAGCAAGAAACCTTTCAGAGATAGCAGGAGCCCTGTAGATCACCAATTCATAGGCTCATGGATTTAGAGATAAAGGGATATTAGAGGTCATCTAGTGAAAACCCCTTGTTTTACATATAAGGAAACTGAGGCCCAGAGACCTTAAGTGATTTGCTCAAGCTCATACAAACAACTGATTCAAATTCAAGTCCTCTGACTCTCATCCCAACACTCTTTCCACTGCCCAGGCTGCTTTGCTTCCCTTTCTCTCTAATTTGGTGGGAGTGGGGGTGGGGAAATGGAAAAGAAAGAATGGAAGGAAGGGAACAAACATTTATTAAGTGCCTACTGTATGCCAGGCACTGTGCTAAGCACTTTACAAATATTATCTCTTTTGATCCTCCTTAAAACCCTGGAAGGAAGGTGCTATTATTAGCCCTATTTTACAGCTGAGAAAACTGAGGCAGGGGCAGTTAAGTGACTTACTAGTCACACAGTCAGTAAGTGTCTAAGGCTGGATTTGAATTCAGGACTTTCTGACTACAGGGCCAGAGCTGTATTAACTGCACCACTTGGTGTGATTTCTTTGGTACTGGGAGCTCCCAGGAAGGACACTGCCTCTGTCAATTGGCATCAGTTTAATTCACTTCATATTTATTCCCTACCTAGGTATACTTAGGAAGAATTCCAAATGCTGAATAACAACCCCAGTAAATGGCAACTTACTCTCCTCTGAGTTACCCAGATTGTTTTGGGGCATGAACAAAAGGAGAGGGGAGGTTGGAGCAGGATCTGGCACCAGCACTGTCTATTTCAGCAACCAATACAGGCTTAATTCCCCACTTAGCTTATTTGTAGGCCAACGTAATAGAGTTATTAGCTTCCTGTGGGATCCCTCCTGGGCAGTGAAATATTCAACCAGGTCAATCTCATCAGTGGAGAGAGTAATTTTCTCTCTAGCCTTTTGAAACTGGGAAGACTCTTCTAGCTACTTTGCTATTCTAATTTAGGCAAATCCTAGCTGAAAAATAAGAAAATCTGAAATATTCCAAAACTGATTACAATAGGTTAATCTTTGCCTGTGGATATGTGGGCATATGTCCACTGATTTCCAGAGAAGTTGAGTGGTCTGAACCAAAGACAGGCTTCATCCTAAGTGGCTCTAATAAGATAAAGGTGAGATTAATTAAGGAAATAAGGTGATCACAAAGCTCTGTCTCAGCCCTCTTTTAAGCAATTCCTTCCAAGTTCCCTCGTGAATCTGCTTGGAAATAGAGGTAGGCCTCGACATCCTTATTTTATAGATGGAGAAAATGAGGCAGGACTCACAGGACAGAGGCAATATCACAAACAATGTCTAGAATGCAGACCTGCTGTTTTAATCTTTCCCAGATCAACTAGGCTCATGAAATATCCACTATTAATTTAATTGGGTTGGACTTGGACTGGCAACTGATGGCTCAAAATAACTTTCTGACACACACAGGATTTCTTTCCTAGTGCCACCAGCAACCAATCAGACTTAAGGTAGGCAAATTTTATTTTTCTCTCTTGTATTACATGAGCTTGTGAACAAATGAACAAATGAATGAAAAAGCATTTGTTAAATGCTAGACATTGTGCTATCTCTGAGTCTCTCCACTCTTCAGAAGAATGCAAGCTCTTTGAGGGTAGGTTCATTTTGTCTTTGCATACCTAGCATCTTGCACATTGCCTAGCTCATAGGAGCTTAATAAAATTTTGTTAGATTAAATCAAATCTAATTCTATATAAGAATTCAGGCAAGAACTCATAAAAGTGTTCCCAAAAGGAACAGCCCCAGCTTTATTATTTTTCTAAAGCTTTAACAGATGTCACTTTAAGACATCTTTTTAGACAGGCTCAGCACATTCTTAATAATTTATCTGGAGCTACAAGTTTACAAGTTCTTTCCTTACAACAGTTTGTGAAGCAGGTATTATTCTTATTTTATAGACTATATGAGAGGGGGGGGTGGGAAAGAGGAGAAACATACATACAGAGAGAGAGAGACAGAGAGAGAGAGGAAGGAGGGAGAGGAAAGGTCTGTTGCACCAGTCTGAGAGAAGAACACAGTCCAGCATGACTGGAGTAGGTCTCAGGGGACTGAATCGCCAGCAGCTGTGGAAGTTTCCAGACTTCTCAACCCACAAATGCAAAAACAACTTAGGTTGGTAAGAAAGGTGTGTTGGACCTGGGTGAGAGAGGAGCACAGTGTGGCCCCAGTCCCAGGGCAGCAGAAGCAGCTGCTTTCAGAGCTCTGGGCCCACAGACAGTGGGGGGATAGAGCAGCTGATCAGAGGGGATTGCAGGGATCTCTTTGCTGGTGCTGAGGCAGTATTCTCTTGCTTTGTCCCTGCTTGGATCTGGATTTCAGTACTGGGTGGCAATCCTGGGGCAAGGAGGAATGCTGGTGTGGTGGAGCTTGTGTCAGTGGTGGAGAGGGAATCCTCCTTACAATTCCAAGGCAGAAAAGAGTGCTTGTGGTCACTCACAGACCAAAGTACAGGTCAGGAGAGGAGAAAACACATCTACTTTGATCATACCACCTTGGAAGAAGTGAAAATTTACAGGTCCCTAGAAGTATCTCTGAAAACAGCTGCACAAAACCATCCCCTCCACACTGGAAGCAGAGTCCTACCTTAAGAAAGACTTTAAAAGTCAAGTCCTGGGAAAATGAGCAAACAGCAGAAAAAAAACTCAGACTATAGAATCTTACTTTGGTGACAAGGAAGATCAAAACATAGAACCAGAAGAAGACAACAAAGTCAAAGCTCCTACATTCAAAGCCTCCAAGAAAAATATAAATTGGTCTCAGGCCATGGAAGAGCTCAAAGAGGATTTTGAAAATCAAGTAAGAAAAGTAGAGGAAAAATTGGGAAGAGAAATGAGAGTGATGCAAGAAAGTTATGAAAAATGAGTCAACAGCTTTCTAAGGGAGACCCAAAAAATGCTGGGGGAAAAAAAAGGTGTCTTTCATTTGCTCTGAAGAGCTAATTCAGGCCAGTCCCAAGGTCCTGACACTATTCCCTCTGAATTTTCACTTCTACTGCTGGTACTCTTCCTTTATGCTTTTTTCCACTAATTTCCACTCATCCTTTTGATGCCCAGTCCAAGTCTATCTTTTCCGCTATGCCTTCCCCAAATACTCATTTCACTCTGAAACTTCTCACCCTTTCCGATCTCCTTAATGTCTCTCATTTTGTTACTTATTCAAAGTTAACATTGTTATAGTCTTAGTCTATATGTTTCATGGGTTGTCAAGAAGGAATCCACTTTTACCCCAGACCTGTCTGACTAAACACAATGAGCAGGAATCTACCAATTCACCTAGACTTAGAATTTCTTTACACTCTTTGATTAGATCTTAGCCTTCCTGGTTGGTCTTGCCCAAGATTTCCCACACTGGTTAATTTCTGGATGGGGAAGTAGAAAACCTTTTAGTCCTAATTCAATATAAGAAAGAAATAATCATTTCTCTCAATATAAATCAGGGCTAATTTGTTATTTTGTTGACTGTCTGGACTTAAGAAAGTGACTAATAAAAAGCTAATAATGTCAAACCTAAAAGTTTGTCCCATGCACACACCCCTACTTCAGAGCTAATTGTTAATGTCTCTGATAATCATGTGGGGCAGTGTTGATGATGTAATAACTATATGTTTAGATTTGAATTAGAAATGTCCAGACTGCCTGGGTGACCACCTAGGGAGAGGTACTTCCCTTTGATGTCAGGATGTCTATTAGTATATATATCCTTGTCTTCTACAGTCCCAGATGAGAGATGCTCTAGGCATGTGGTAAACTGGCTTGCCAGGCCTTTGGGGCTATTTTATTTTAATGGAAACTCTCTAAACTCCCAACACCTAATCCCAAGTGTTTATTTTCTGTGGTAGCTTTGTAAAGTTGAAAAAAAAAAGGAAGAAATCAACAAGCAATTAGGTGGCACAATGATTAGGGAGCTCGATTCGGAATCCAGAAGACCTGAATTCAAATGTGACCTTAGACATTTATTAACTGTATGACCCTGGGCAAGTCACTTATAACTTCTGCCTGAAGCAGTTTCCTCTTCTGTAAGATAGGGGTGATAAAAATGAGATAATATTTGGTAAACACTTTGAAAAACCTTAAAGTGCTATATAAATGCAAGCTATTATTATTGCAAAAAGGCACAGATTGTAGGCCAAGATAAAAAGCTAGCTCTTTCCCCCACCGCCACAAGACAATTGACCAGAAGACATCACTTGGCCTTCTCTGGCCTACCTCCAGTTTTATTTTGTTTTGTTTTGTTTTCCAACAGCTGCATTTTCTGATTCTTCCAAAGGGAAATTAACAAGATCATTCTATCTCAATCATCAAGTATTGCCAAGGGGTCTAAACCCACAGAAACCTAATTTTCAGATCTGAGCTATTTTTGGATTTAAGCCCTAGAAAGGGTTGCTGTTTTCCTAAGATGGAAAGATGTGTTTGCTCTAAAGTTACTGTTTAGCAATTTGATTTAGGGCCTTCTTCCTGTCCCTTACCTTGATGTCAGCCTTTTGTCCAGAGGGCATAGGAAGAAATGGCTTTCTGCCAGTCATTTGTATTAACACTGGCACTTAAGTCACCTTTGATTGCAATTAGAAAAAGAGCAAATTGTTCCAGACTTGAGCCTGCCTTCCAGAGCCTTTTCTCAGTTCATTAACAATCTTCACACATTCACAGGAAGTCTCTGAGGCCACAAGGAAGAACCAGATAACAACTCTGGAGAGCATTTACCCAGATCCCTTGCCTTTCAGCCATTTTTTAAAAACAAACAAACAAAAAAATAAAACCTGATGAGGACAACCAACTCATCCAAGTCTCTCAGCAGAGGCCAATATAGACCAGGCAATTGGGGAATCCAGAAAAAGCACAGGAAAAAAAAAGTCGGAAAATAGCTAGTCAGCCCCCTACTCAAATATATCCAGTGGCTCCCCATTACCTCTAGGATAAAGTATAAAATTCTCAGCTTGACTTTTAAAGTGCTCCACAATCTGGCTCCCATCAAACTTTCCAATTTTACTTCAAATGAGTCTTCTTGGCTCATTCTGTTTTACTCAAACTAGCCTGACAGCTATCCCCTATATAAAGGAGGGAGATTAGGCAGTTTCTAATCAAACCAGGTAGTTTTCCTGATCAACATGGTAAGACAGTATAAAAAGATTTCCTAAATAACATGACAACATTATAAGGTATTGCCCATTAAGTGGAGGCAACTACTGTGACTCATGAGAACTTCTCTTATCTAGCCGGCTAAGGATGTCACACATCTCTAGCTATAAAAAGCAAGCTAGGCCCTCTCTGAAGATAGTTAAATCTTAGAAGTCAGCCATTAAGGAAGTCTTGAGCTCTTGAGACGTCCTTATTCTCTCCTCCATTAGCAATAGCATCCTGCAGCAGAAGCACAGGGCAACCTGCATGTTGAGGGAATTGGAGGCCATTGCTTCCTGAATCCAAACTTTCTATGTAGAGAGTTGAGAAAAGAGTTTGGGATTCGGAGGTGGGACCCTGCTGCGTGGGAGATAATAGGTCTCTGAGGCGAGACTACAAAAGACTATATCTAGGGAGGTTTCTGAAAGAGCATGGTAGTACCCTAGCCAAGGACAAGGGCAAAGTCACAAACTAGAGATGGCAGAGACCACAGGGCAACCAAGATTGTACATCCTTCCTCTTCCATTGATAGAGTATGTGTTAGTGAAGAATTATTCCCTGAGATTATGAGAATGTTCTACTGCAAATCTTCCTGCCTAGACTATGCTATCCCATTAAAAGTCTTTGCATGAAAATAATTGTGTCTTATGGCTACTGAAAAGTAAACACATTAATGGGGGCTAATGAGCTATAATTATAGGAGGATAGATCTACAAATTGCCTTGGACCTGTATTTTGTTTTACCTACTTGTATAACTGAATTCTACCAGTAGACTATAAGCCCCTTGTGAACATAAACTGAATTTTTAAAAAATCTTTTCATCCCCAACACATAGGACAATGTCTTACACTTAAAAAAAATTTTCAGACCTATGATTCCATCCACATGGCATGACCCCAGAGGTATGTGATCAACAAAATCAAAGGATGGTAGTAATACATGGTGCATCCATAGTGAGTCATGGGCCTTGTCTACAATCAACCACACCAACCTTTACATATTTCAACCTAACACTCCCCCATTCCACTTCTTCCCATTGTGCAACTTCCCAACTTTCCCTCTTTCAAAATAAACGTTGGATCCTCAGGGCAGTTATAGTCTAATCCTGACTTGAGCACCACAGGAACTGTTAGGAAATTCCCTTCATCCCCCCCACCCCACCAGGTTGTCTGCCCTTTTCTTCCCCCTGATAGCAATGTTAGACAGAAAAAAAAAATATTGAAGGCCACTGATTTAGTTAAATCTTTTCACTTTACAGACAGGATAACTGAGACCCAGAAAGCTTAGGCGATTTGCCCAGGATCAGACATAGGGTTAGAGACTGGAACCCAGCTCTCCACATTCTCACCAATTTGGTTCTTCAAAGGTCTCTCACTGCTTCTAGCCCTCTGGGACAGTTTGAGATGGGCTAAGGAAAGGCAGCAGAGAAAGGAACCCTTGTCTGCCTAGATAAGGAATGCAATGCTTTCTTTTTTTCCCTCATTAAAGCTTCTGACCTAACCCCAAATCCAAGTCTCACAATAGAATGATTCTTTAAAGACAAAGTCACCCTTTATCCCCATTACCCTCCCCACCTCACCCCCAGCCTTTTTATGGCAGCAGAAACATATTGTTTCTGTAGTTTTTAAAGAGAACTTTTTTTTTTTTTTAAATCACAGCAGACTGAAATAAACCAATTTGCAAGTAAAAGAAGGTGGTGATGGGGGAAGGGGAATAGAAACCGCCTCATTGGAAAGGGGAAGGAATTACATTCAACCTAGAGCCATTAAATCCGGAAATGGAAATTTATGTCTTTAGGGCCAAGGCTATGGAACTGGATTGCACAGAGAAAGGCATTATCTAGTCCCCTTCAACCTCTTCCCATCCCCCAACCCCAATCTCCCAGGTGATCAGAATAGACCAAGAATCCCGGCTTAATCCACTGAGCAACAAACCATCACCTAGGCCAAATCTTCCCTAAGGATTTCTATTTTTTCAAGTGTCTCATTAGATAAATTAACTAATCAATATCTAAAGCCATAGAATTCATTCTGGAGTCAGCCAGACTGGGTATGCCTTAAATTTCAGAATGTATTTAGCTGGGATTTCCTCTGGCTCTTGTTAGAAATGAAAGAGTTTACTTTTGAAAGTCCAAGGAAAGATTGTCAAGGACCTGCAGGGGTCTGGATAAGAAATTCTTTTCCAGGTAATAAAATCAGGCCACACAGATAGCAAGCTTCAAAGTTTGGGCACTATCAGCTAAATCTGACATTCACTGCTTTGAAATTACACTTCAGGAAGTAAGGACAGAAAGGGGTCAGGCGGATGGGAGTGGGAGGAAGAGCTGAATTTTCTATGTGAATGGAAGAAAGACCCATTGTGTCCTATGGGAGGGTTACTTGGAGGATTGTGACTTGGGGTTCCAGCAAGCCATTGGGAGTGTGGCATGGGATACTAAATCAGTTATATATCACTTATATATCAGCAATATATAAGTTTCATAATTTTCAAACCAAAGCAAACGAGAAGATAATTTTTTAAAAACCCTCTAACTGGCTGTTCACAGAGGTAAGTCAAAAAATAGCCAAAGATGCTGTGCTGAGTAGAGCGTTAGCCCTGGAGTCAGAAGGACCTGAGTTCGGATCGGGCACAAATAAAACCTAGCCGTATGGCCTTGGGCAAGTTACTTAACCCCAATTGCCCTCAAAAAAAAAAAAAAGCCAGACATTGGGATGTCCACACTATTTGCTTCTGTGTGAGATTGTTCCAAGGAGAAGGGCCATAACTGGGATCTCACATTTATTTATTTATTAATTTATTCAGTTCATGGTAAGAGGATGCACATGACCGCAGCTTAGTGGATAAAGGTCATTAGTCTTAAGGTCAACATACTTCCCAAATGATCAGACTTGGATGGGAAGGAAAGGTTTGAAAGAAGGAAACAAGCACTTATTAAGTACCTATTGTTTGCCAGCTACTGTGCTAAATGCTTTACAAATATTATCTCATTTGATCCTCACAATAATTCTGGGAGGAAGCTACTATTAACCCCACTTTACAATTGGGGAAACAGACTAGACTTGAAACTGGAGTCTCCCTGATTCCATGCCCAGGGCTCTACCCACTGAGCCACCTAGCTGAATGCCTCTGCATTAAAGAGTATTCTAAAGTAATAGCTGACATTTCTATATATTTGCTGTTCCCCAGGCCCTTTCACAGACATTATCTCAATGTTAGCCTTATAGAAATCCTAGGGGTTGTTTTTCCCATTTTACAGATGAGGAAATGGGAGCTTCAGGGAGACTGAGTGATTTAGTAAAGGTCACAGTGACTCAGTAGCTTCAGCTAGGCCTCAGACCTAGTTTTTCTAACTCTATAAAAGATGCTCTTTCCTTTATACCACCAGAGAAGAACAGCAAGAAGAGAGGTTTACTAGCTCACAGACCATTCTCTGTTCTTAATGGTAGGACATGTAAAATAAATTAATTCTCACAATAGTTACTGAGCTTTCAACACACTTTGTAAACATCTGTATTGTTAATGTATTTTTGCTTAATGGAAAGATGTGTGTGTGTGTGTGTGTGTGTTTGATTAAAGTAAGATTATTAACCCTTTTTGAGTTGCTTTTATTTAGAAAAGCAGATCTAAGAACCTGTGCTAGCAGCCATCCTGGGTATACTAGGGTGCTTGCTGTTATACTTGGTCGGAGTAGTTAGAGCTCAGGGAAAGAGGAAGTGGGCAGAGAGCTTCGAGTGTTGTTTGTGGGAAGGCCCTAGCAGGGGGAGGCTTAGGATAGTGATACCTTCTGCAATGTTATTGTGTATAGATTTCTTTGTTGCTATGATGGATTTGGCTTTCTGGTGTTGAGATTCAGCTTTCTGATGTTTGAATAAATGTTTTGGTTCTGTCTTCCATGTGGAGAGTCTGTTATATCTTGTGATTCAAACCTGGGAATATGCTAGCATATTCATAGCAGCTGCTTTGGGTATCACATTGGCAAAATAACATCAGCTTCTAGGTCCATGTTAAAGTTGTATCCATTGAGGCAAGAGATGTAGGTTAAAAATGTTAAGAGTGAAGGGTTGGAGGTAGAACTATTAGTGATTAGAATGTGGGCAAGAGTTTATTTGGAGCCCTTAACTTACAGCTTTTAACAAGAATGTCAATCCTAGTCTTCTACACATGATCTGAGAGTGAAACCAGCAACTGGCAGGATCTAAGTATTCTGTGATGTAATTTGAAACCTCCTCAGATAGATTGTGAGGAAAAGCCCCCATCAGGAGGTTCCCATGAAAAGAAGACTTCAGAAGCATTATATGATAAATCAAAGTAAACAACTGAACATGTAGATATCAATCTGATAAGCTAGGAGCAGAGAATGGTGTTTGGATTAGAAGCCATTTCCAGACTCAGAACAACTGTAGAGTGGGGGCAAAAAGTAGATAGTAGTACAAATAGAGATAAATGAAAATGTATCTTCTGAAAAAGATGCCCCATGGTTTTCTGTACTTTACTTTCTTCAGATGTGCCAGGCCATACAAAAGTGGCTCCACTCTCAAGTTCCTGCTAAATGTGCTGTAGTTCTAGCTACTCTCTAGCATTAGCCAGAGGCAGCAACACACACCACAGCAAACTGACCAAAGGATCTGGTAGCTTAGGAATGTCATTCTTCCACTTCCATTAAGAGAAACCGGAGAAAAATAGGAAGGGCTATATGAACTGAAAGTGGCTGAAACAAGTAGAACCAGGAAAACAACATACACAGTGACTGTTACAATGGAAATGGAAAGTATAAAAGCAAAGATGAAACTAAAAGCTGTGCTATTGTAATAACTGAATTTGACTCCAGAGAAGAATTAAGAAAATGCATTTCTCCCTACTTTGCAAGTACAACGGACTATGAGTGTAGAATATTGCATTTGCTGTCATATTTAGTTGATTTTGCTGAACAGTTTTTCCCCCACTTTTCCATTTTTAATCTTTGCTTTAAAAAAAGGCAGCTGGGAGGGGATTAAGGAGAAACATATTAAAAATAAATGTGATACAATATAAAACGTCAAATTAAAAAAAATATGATAACTGGTACCCAACTTTAGCCTTCTGTGAACACCATTGCTGATGGAATGAATGATACTTAGGGGAAGTTTAAAAGAACCAGAAACATGGAGAGCAATGGGTCATGGAGAAAGGACAAGAAATCACAATCAGAAGAACCAAGGCAAGGATATGAACAAAACGTAAGGCCAGAAAGCAAACTATAGTCTGGACCAAGGGTGTACCAAGAAGGTGGTGGTTAAAACAGAGATAGTGTTAATTCCTGAGGCAATACTCACTGATATATGTATTCAGAAAGCAATGGACATCACAAAAATTTAATTCCTATGATGGGAACAGGAAAAACGTAAAGTTCTAAAGTAGAGGTGGGAAAGGGCAGCTAGGTGGCGCAGATTCCACCAGCCCTGGAATCAAGAGGACCTGAGTTCAAATCCAAGCTCAGACACTTAACACTTACTAGCCGTGTGACCTTGGGCAAGTCACTTAACCCCAATTGCCCTCCCTTCCCCCCTCCAAAAAAAGCAAAATAAAATAGAGGTGGGGGAGAAGAATTAGAAAAACCATGTTTTTTATATATACACATACATGTTCATATGTATATATATACATAAAATGCACATACATATACAAATATATATGTGGTTATATACATATATATTCAAATATTTATACATATACACACACAAATACATACCCCTTGCTTGGGTTTGGTCAGTCCTTTTCACTGTCTCTGAAATTGAGTTTAGGATAACTTTCTTAGCCTTCTAGAGCAGCAGTTTTTAAACCTTTTGGGACTCAGAATCCTTTCACATTCTTAAAAATTATTGAGGACTGCCCCAAAGGGCTTATTTTTATGTGAGTTATATTTATCAATGTTTACTGTATTAGAAATAGAAATATTTTAGTATCAATATGAAAAAGTTTTAACCTCTAAGACCCCCTAAAAGGCTCTCAGTTTCCTCAGGACTCATACTTTGAGAACTACTGTCCTAGAAAAACCCTATTTAAGACACACTTGATATTATTATTGTTTATGTATTATCTTATCTCTCCAACTAAAGCATAAACTCCATGAAAAAAGGATCATGTCTTATTGATTCTTATATCCCTTGGTAGGGACTTGGTATTTCTTGAATTAATAAATGAACATTTATTTAATTATTTAATCTCTCTAGGACTTAGTTTACTTATCTGTAAAATGGAGTGGGGGGTAGGGTTAGGATAGACAACCTCTTGAGTCCTTTCTGGTTCTAAATTTATGATCCTGTTAGATTATAAAGTCCTTTCAACAAAGTCCATTTAGTAAACATTAAATGTTTATTCATGTAGAGTACTATGCTAGGTAGTTGTGGGGCAGGGAATGAATAAAACAATAGGATATGTGTCATTTTTCATTGTTATATCTATAGTGCCCAAGGAACAGGGGTATACTGAACCATCTCCAGTGAACTAGCCAGGGTAGACTGTTAAATTTTCAATGTGAGCATTGACACCTCAGAAAACCGAGAACCTACTATGACATTTAAAAAGTTTGAGAGACATAATTTCTGGGTAATTAATCATCTTATTAATCATGCTAGTAAAAATTAATAAAAGAATGGGCATCTTAGACCAAAGACAAATCATGGAACCTACTCAATGCTCATATGCCCTTGGAAGAGGGTAGAGGTGTTATAGGAATGAGAATTTTAGATCTTCCCTGCCCCTAGGCCCTTTGATAGGCTTAAGTGCACCTGGAGCCAGTGGCTAGAGGCTAGGTTTTCAGAAATGCTTTTTGGTTTTGGTTTGTTTTTTTTTTGAGGGCAACTGGGGTAAAGTGACTTGCCCAAAATCACACATCTAGTAAGTGTGTCAAGTGTCTGATGCTGCATTTGAACTCAGGTCCTCCTGACTCCAGGGCTGGTGCTCTATTCACTGTACCACCTAGCCGCCCCAGGGAATGCTTTTTGATTAGGCAGTGGGTCAAGAAGGTTGTTACATTCTCTGAGCCAGGAAAAGGCTATATAATTCCTGATGTAAGGCTTTGTTTTGGGGCTCACTTTGAGAAGCGTTGTGTGATTTGACCTGACAAGACTTTGGGCAGCCGTTCAGAGCCCCCCTCCCCCTTTGAAAAACCCCAATGTTGATGCTTTCCTCTCTGGTAACTGACTAGGTATGGATGGTCAGACAGTTGGAGGCCTGTCTGCTTGAAATGTTTCTATGTCTTCTTGTAACTTCTGCTTGTAACCTGAAATACTCTGAAATTTGGGATGCTGGCCTTTTCCCCCTGAACTAGGTAAATGACATATGTTTGATTAAATCAAGATTGTTAGCCCATTTTGAGTTGCTTTCCTTTAGAAAAGCAGATCTAGGAACCTGTGTTGGCAGCCACCCTGGGTATGGTAGACTGATTGCTGCTACAGAATGGTAGAAATTCTGAGGGTGGAAATCCACTCTGATTGGTTAACAATTATTGAGAGAATGAATATTATAATATTATAATGAGAGATGGACTTATTCTAAAGAAGGTCTTGGAATACAGGACACTGATCACCCAGTCTTGGTCAGAGACTGTCATGATACAATATCCATATCAAAGAAGGAATCCACTTCTACCACCAGACCTGTCTGACTAAACATAAAGAGCAGAAATCCACCAATTCACCTAGACTTAGAATTTCTTTATATTCTTTGATTAGATCTTAGCCTTCCTGGTTGGTCTTACCCAAGATTTCCCACACTGGTTAATTTCTGGATGGGGAAGTGGAAAACCTTTTAGTCCTAATTTAATATAAGAAAGAAATAACCATTTCTCCCACTATAAATCAGGGTTAATTTGTTATTTTGTTGATTGTCTGGACTTAAGAAAGTGATTAATAAAAAGCTAATAATGTCAATTAAACCTAAAAGTGTGTCCCATGCACACACCCCTACCCCAGAGCTAATTGTTAAACTCTGTCAGCAAAGCACCACGCATGCCAAAGATGCTTAAACATCTGTTAAATTGTATGAACTTACAATTAGAAAGCAGGTACTAGAGGGCAAAACAGCTAGCGAGTCAGAAAGGAGGCATGTGATAAGAAAGCAATGAAGAGAGAAGCATCAGAGTTCAAAGAAAGCAATGGTCAGGAACCAGGGAATATTCAGAGTTTAAAAGCTAAAAAGAAGGATTAGAAATTTAGGTATTCAGAACAAGCTGGGCCTTCAGGAAACCTTGGAATTGAGAGAGATTCTGTCTCTTAGATATTTCCTGGTGGAGATTCCTCCAGGTGGAGAGAATCAACCTTGGGGCTGGTCCAGCCTAGGATCTTCAGGTGGAACCAAGTGAGTCCTATAAGTCATCTGGATGGAAGAGGATGATAGTGACTGATTGAAGTGAGAGAGAACAGTTAAAAAACAAAACAAAACATGACCTTCCAGTAGCAAAGATTGTAAAGGGGTAGAAAATAATGTCTCAATGAAGCATAACTAAGAATGAAGACTGAGCAGTTTTCTTTTTTATGCATATTTGCATTTTGAAAGAGTTGTATCTACATTCCCCAAGTGAAAAGAAGTCTCTTCAATGTTCCAGTTTATTTTGGACAAACAAGATAATTTAGGTTCCCAAATAGCCTAAGGAATCCAGTTTGTATTCTTGAAAGAATCGTAAATATTCATCTTCATTTGTGGGCAGCTTTCCTTTGCATCTGAACAACCAAATGAAAAACATTGCTCAATTTAACCATGAGAACCAATTAGGCCATTTGGATACATTAGAATGTTAGATCTGGAAAGGATCCACTCACTTTATAGGGGAAGAAACTGAGAAGAGACAGGGGAAATAACTTGTCCTAGGTCCCACAGCATGTTATTGGTAGGGCCAGAACTATACCATTCTGCCTAGTGGAGCAAGAAATCCAACAGTTATCTGACCAAAGTGGACATTCAATTGATCAAGATGGCAGAGCTAGTATATGTAGACATTTATCTAACTAGATAAAACATATACAGTTATCCCTTCCACATGGCTACTTTCCCCATTGTGGTTTCGATATACTTCAGGTTGGCATAAGAAATTAAATGGGAATTTGGGGGAAGTTTTGCAGAAACCACAGAAAACACGCAAAAAAGAGCAGACGACACAGAAAAAGATTAGAAGCTCAAACATGCATAAAATACATGTATAGTATTATATAAATATCAACATATTTTATCTTTTAATATCATAATAATTCTGATTTCTTCTCTGGTACAAAAATTTTACACAGATTTTCCAGATTGTGGGAGCACTGCCCCCAATCAAAGATATGGAAGGGATAAGTATATGTGATAGTTAGAAACAAGAACAGAGGTTATAACTGCTAGTTAGTAATATGTTAATGTCCAGTATTAACTTGATAGGTTGGTTAATGATCACTGTGTGGGGGATAATTTGCAGTGAAGTTTCCCCATTCTGAAAAATCAAATCTAGAGTGGCTTCAGCATCCACTAGGCCCAAGTTTAGAGGTCACCTGACCTTGAAGGAATCTGGGACTTAGAGCAATGGAGACCCTCCCCAGTGTCACCTCAGCACAAGATATGCCAAATAAGGACAGAAGTGCTTTCTCAAATGTACATTCTCAAACAGGATGTAATCTACTGTTTCCTTGTTCCCATACTTGAGGTAGATTGCTGCATTTAGATTGTACACCTATCTTCCAGCCAATAGAAGAAAAGGGTCAGGAGGGGGTGGGGGAGAATTCTGCCTTAAGGCTTTATAATTTTGCTATTTCCTTTTGTAAATTCCCTGACCATTTGTTAAGAGTGTGGCCCTTTCTCCAGATCATAAATAAACCATTATTCTCTGCTTCCTACCTTGAGAAACCCCTGAATATTATTTGGGTAAAGATTTCTGTTGCACACAGTTTTGGGGGTGCACACAACTGTAAATTAAAGCAACTGAAAATGGTTGAGTAAAGAGAGAAGGTACTTTCAGCTCTCCATTGTGATTTTTAGCATTCATGTTCCAATTCCACAAACATTGAAGTATCTACTATATACTGTTCACTAGAAAAAAATATAAAAAAGAATATGACACAGTCCCTGACCACTAGGAGCTTCCAATCTGGTAGTGGAGATGAGATAGATATATAACTATAATTCAAAATAGAATATGATAAATGTTTAACAGAAGCTTTCTGAGTCTTCATTGACTTGGTGTCTATATAATTCAAAATACTGAACCTTTGTCTATTGTCAAAAATTAGCTGTAACATGTAAAGGCAGCAGTATGGTATAATGGAAAGAGATCTTTTTTGGAACTAGAGGACCTAGTCACTTACTATTTGTGTGATCATGGACAAGTTACCTCACCTCTCTATGCCTCAGTTTCCTCCTTTGGAAAATGAGGGAATTAGATTAGATAACCTCTGAAATCCCTTCCAGTATAAATCATGAGATCAAGGTGAAGTACATTCACAAGGTAGAGTGCAGTTCCTTTTCTAATGCACAGGGCAGACCTTTCTTTGTATTTAAACCTTATATTTACTTTCTAGAGAGAAATTCATGCAGATCACTTAAAAGTTTTTTGTATTCATTTTTAAAGTAACATTTCATTTTTCTAATGGATTTCCAGCATATTGTAAAAGCCCTTCAGAAGCATCCCTTGAAATAAGTTTCCTGGCGGTTGTAATTTCCGTCATGTCTGACTCTTTGTGACCCTGTTTGGGGTTTTCTTGGCAAAGATACTAGAGTAGTTTACCATTTTCTTCTCACACCCATTTACAGATGAGGAAACTGAGGTAAACTGGTTAAGTGACTTAACCAGGGTCACACAGCTAGTAAGTATCTGAGGTCAGATTTGATCTGACATTCTATCCACTACATCACCTAGATGCCCTAGATTAGTGGCAATAATCCCATATTTCAGATGAAGAAACAGATTCAAACACCCACTGCATGCCCCAGCCACTATCAACTCATTCCTAAATTCTGAGTTGTACTGTTACTGTGTCAGTGAACTAGAAAAGTAATTGGAAACTGAGAAAAAAATTCCCCATTGCTCTTCATTGGTATTCTTTGTGGCATGTGAAAATCATATATTATCTACATGCATCAATCCCCCAGGGGGCAGAACAAGTAAATAATTTTAAAATGGTAGAAAACAAGATAGGTTCATTTTAAATGGAATAATCAGGGCTGTGATTTATATGCACAATATTTTATTGTCTTTTTTCTTAATTTAAATTTAAAATGGATGCAGTTCTTTGAATGAGAAAAAACCCTAACTTATGAGTTATTTTAAAGATTTGGTATTTCATGTGATATACCAAACACTGCTAAATATTTAACAGTACATAAATATTTCAGGAGAAACACGAATAGTTAGTGATGGAGTTTAATCTCAGTGATTGTGGAAATGAGTACTCCACCTCTCTGTGGGTTCAGAGATAAAGGGTTGGAAGAATGTTGGAGAGTGAAATACTGGAGAAACCCAATTCCCCAACAGCAGAGAGATATGACTTTGGAGGGAGGAAGGGTTTAAATGTACCAATAATTTGAGTCATTGAGTGCCACTGTTTTATTTCTGGCATGGAATTGTGCTCTACACTAACATTTAGAGCTCTAGATGCCCCCAAGTAGCATTGGAGCAAAAACTGGCCAGCAAAGAAAGGGAGAGATTCTTGCCTAGATCCTAACTGCTTGGGAAATCTGATATGGAGAAAGAGAAGAAATAGAATGACAGATTTAGAGGTGGAAGGAATCTAGAGGTCAGCAACCTAGTCAAACTCCCTAACTGTACAAATTAACTGAGGTTTCTTTAGAAAGTTGTGACTTATTTTAGTTCACAGAAAATAAATATCAGACCTTAGAATTAGAACCCAGGTTCCCAGTCAACAAATCTTGTTCTCCACCATACCTTATATCAATAAAAACACTGAAGAATGGATAAGATGAACATGGGCTTATTCACCAAATTCAAGAGTCAAACAAAGGGATGGCCTTTGACACTTGGAAGAGCTATATTTAGGACCAAAAAAGGATCTACTATGCTGAATATCAAGTAATAAGCTTAGCGAATTCATTAATGCCAACCTATGATACAGTATAACAAATAAAAAGAACTGCCAAAAATGTTTGCTGATGCAAAATCTCCAATTAACTGTTTTTGAAAATAAATTTATTGTTATCTTCTATCTTTACACTGCCTCAATTTCCTTTTATAACAAAGAATTTCCTTCAAAGTAGGGAGGGAAAAAAATGATACTAATTCACAGCTCACAATATATTATCATACCCATTTTCTATAACCATTCCAACATCAATTATTCTCATCTCTTGTCATCCTCGAACCCATTTGATGCCAACCACATGCTCACCATTCACAAAAGATAACCCTGCTACTCATAAACTTTTTCGTAGAGCTCCTGTCAAAAGCAGGCTATTAGACCAGATATAAATCATGGGTCTAAAAATATGATCATCTTTATATTCCTATGTTCTCCCAAACCTGGAATGCATTCACTTCATATTGTTACCTCTCAGAATTATATTTCCCCCAGATTCAGTTAGATGCCACCATCTCCATGAAATCTTCCTTTGATGATATCCTGAGTTATTAGCACTCTCTCCTTCCTCTCTTTTCCTTTACTATATTATCTATTCACATTGCACTACTCTTCCCTACCCCACCCCCATAAAATGTAGGTTCCTTGAAGGCAGGAACTATTTAATTTTTGTTAATTTTGAAAACACAATAAAACATAAGGTTTATTTAATTAAATATAATTGAACTGAGGGAAGGTCAAAAATACTTGGGTAATACAGTGTAGTAGAAAGAACAAGAAGGGGGCAGCTAGGTGGCGCAGTGAATAGAGCGCCTGCCCTGGAATCAGAAGGACCTGAGTTCGGAGCCAGCCTCCCACACTTAATCCGCACAAACAAAAACCTAGCCATGTAACCTTGGGCAAGTTACTTAACCCCAATTGCCCTAAAGGGGCGCCTAGGTGGCGCTGTGAGTAAGAGTGCCAGCCTCGGAGTTTGGATGACCCGAGATCAGATCCGGCCTCAGAAAATGAGCACCCACGCATAAATAATGACTAGCCGTGTAACCTTGAGCAAGTTACTTAACCCCAATTGCTTTAAAAAAAAAAAAAAAGAACAAGAAGTTATGAGATCTAGTTCTCCCCCTGTCCCCCATTCCATTATAAACTAGCTATGTGACTTCAAGGCAGTCAATTAACCTCTCTAATCCCCAATTTCACAATTTGTAAATGCAGACAACAATTTTTGTGCTGTCTATCTCAAGTGGTCTTTGTGAGGATCAAATAAAATATTCAACATTAATATACTTTGCAAAATAAAAAGGTGCTACACAGATGGGAAGCTGGATGATTATAGGTGAAATTTTGACTGACCTTACCAAAAAAAGTCACTTTTTAAGAATTTGAAATAGCAAATACATGTATATACACACATGCACGACATCCATTTTAGAATATTCCCAAATGTCCAGAGACTCTAGAGAATGACTGCTGAGTTTCATGGAAATATGAAAACAGGCTCAAACTGTAATAAAAGGAAATCCGTTTTCATAATATTCCTTTTTGATACTGGTTTCCTAAGTGAGTTTTTGATTCTAGGGGAATTCTATAGGAAATTGTTAGAGATCTGGGCAAGCAAGAAGAGGTGACTGAAGAAATCAGTGGGGAACACAGGAACATAGGAACAAGGAGGAATATCCTCCTTGATAAAGGAGGGTAAGATCCCACTCATTGCAGACTGATGAAAAGAGTTATGGGCTAAAGTCTTTTTGACTCTATCTGTTAGGTTGCTCAGATGAATTTAAAACAAACCGTTGATAATATCTGGAAACCCTCTGGCATTGGTGGTGAAGCTGCTTCATTTCTTCTTGTATTATATTTGTATGTATCTGTATACATGTCCTGTGCCTCTTATGAGAAGAACTCCTTGAAGGTAGATACTGTATCATTCATCTTTGTATTCTTCAGTATCTACCACAACACTTTAGAGGCTATAGACTCTCAATACATCTGTGATGAATGAATCTTAGTCGCTCTATGATCTTAGGGAATGGAATAAGAATTTACGGAGCACCTACTGCATGCTAGGCACTGTGCAAATATCTCATTTGATCCTCACAACAACCCTAGGAGGTAAGTGCTAGTATTACCTCCATTTTATAGTTGAAGAAACAGGCAAACAAAGGTTAAGTGACTTGCCCAGGGTCAAACAGAAAGGAAATGTCTGAGTTCTGATTCAAATTCAGGTCTTTCTGACTCTAGGACCAACTCTCTATGCATTGTGAGTGGGGTACACTCTCTCTGCCCCCTCTGTGAAGACTCCTCAGAATGAGGAGAAGGGAGGGGAACTATCTAGAAACCAGAGACAGGCTTTTGTAAGACTGGACAGACCTGAGTCCTGGGTTTCCTAAGAAATAATATAACCTAGGACCCTTTCCCCCTTCCCTTGCTGTCAATCAGCCTTAAGCCCTTCAGGAACTTTAGGAATCTCTTAGAGCCCTTCCCCCTTCTTTACTTTGGTGTTTGCCAAATAATGATAGGTACATTTGGATTGGCTATCCCCTATTTCCTTGTTCTTTATCACTGGAGGAGATTTCGAGCTCAGATTATAAACCCACCTCCTAGCCAATGGGAGAAGGGACATCGGTGGGAGGGGGCTTGACTCATTAGGGTATAAATTCTTGTTCCTTCTGTAACATGCATTATTCTGCTGGTTCAGTCTGGTGTAAGTTATGTATGTGATGCCCTCTTCTTGTGAGAATTGAATACAACTTCCTGTTCTTTCCTCAAGATGCCTCTGGCTTTTAAATTTTGGGGGGTAAGGGATTTTTGGGGTCCCCATATCCCACACAATTTTGTCACCTAACTGCCCATTTCATGGATATTAAAGATATCCAAATAATAAAGCTAAATACTCTCTATAACAATGCATGAACATTTTATTAGCCAAGGTAAATTACAACAAAATCTATGGGACTTAGTGACTTCCTGTGTTGTACTAAATATTATTTGAAATTAGTGGGTCTTTGGAAATTTTTCTACAAGAATTTTCATTATTATAATGTATTTATAATGGGATGTGATCTTCTTTCTTTTTCTTTAGGATTTTTATTGCTAATTCATGGCAAACTAAAATTCTTAAAAAACAAACAAAAAAACCCCACCTAAAAGCATTGGCTGAATACATGTATTTGACACCACCACTAAATATTTATTGTATACCTACCTGATACAGGACACTGTATTAATGGCCAGAAGAGTTATAAAGATTATAGTATTTAAACTTAAATAAAGAGGGGTGTGTGTATGGGTGTGTGCCTGCACATGCACGTACATGCGTGTATTTTAAGATTTCATCCCCCACTCCCATACACAGATAAGCCTCTCTTTTATTTGTATAGATTATGGCAGCACCGACCCATAAAGCAATATAAAACATATTTCTCTTTTGTCCCTGGTTACCTTTCCAATATCAGAGAATGTTACTGAAATGGAGAATCCTAGACTCAAGTGCTGACAGGTATTACTCTTCAATTCATCTCCATAAATCAAATTGTTAATTTTTCCTGTCTGGTTTTGTAGATGTGTGTAGGAATAGCACACTAAGATTAGTATAGTTTTAAAGAAAAAATTTTCCTGATAAGCAACAATTCAAACTTTTCAGTGAGTTCATAATCATCTTGATTCTGATAGCTCCAGACACAGAGGCTCAAGCATTAAGGATGTGAGCAACTAAAATGAAACATTCAAAGGG
>WOXC01008776.1:0-56071 GCA_011680675.1 Gymnobelideus leadbeateri | reverse complement strand
CATTCAGTGGAATAGAAGACTTTCAAGCATTCTTGAGGAAAAAACCAGAGTTGAATAGAAAATTTGACATTCAGACACAAGAAGCAAGAGATGCTTGAGAAGGTAATCAGGGAAAAGAAATCAAAAGCAACTTATCAAAGTTAAACTATCTACATTCCTACATGGAAAAACAATAACTGTGTCTGATGAAACCTTTCTCATTATGAAAATAATTGAAGAAGGGTATATGGACGTATGAATACATATGTGAATGTATGTATACATGTTTACAGTTATACATGGATAGAGGGCACAGGTTGAATTTGGTGGGAAGGGATGATACTTAAGGGGTGAAGCTAAGAGGTGAGAGAGGAAAGTGACAAGAGGAGATGGGGAGAGACAGGGTAGGGTAAACTATCTCATGTAGTAGAGGCAAGGGGAAGTAGTTGCAGGGGAGGGGAAGAACAGGAAGGCAAAAAGGCAAAACCCTATTCTCACTTTAGCTCAGGGAGAGAGTCACATACATACTAAATGGGATATCTCACCCTGCAGGAGAGTAGGGGGAAGGGAGATGAGAGGGGGAATGATGGAGGGGAGGGCATTCTAGGGAGAGGGAAGGTTGGAAGTACCCACTTTTGAAGAGGGACAGGATCAAAGTAGGGAATGGACCAGTTTGGGGGTGAGATGGGTGGGAGGGAAATATAATCAATCTTTTACAATATATCTACTATGGTAATGTCTTGCATAGCTATACATGTACAACACATACTGAATTGCTTATCTTCCCAGAGGGAGTGGGTGACAAGGGAGGAAGGGAATGGATCTGAAATTCGAAGTCTTAAAATTAAATGTCTCAAATGTATATAAATACTATTATCAATACTATTTTGCATGTAATTGGGAGATAAGATGTCCAGGCATTGGGTCTCAGAGATTCACCTTGCCCTAATGGCTAAAGTCGAAGGGGGTATGGGAGAAGATATGGGAGAAAGCAGATTGGATGAGGGGATATCTAGTGGGACTGCTATTCTGGATTGGTGGGTAGGAAAAAAATGGGGAAAAATTGTAACTCAAAATCTGGTGGAAATGAATGATGTAAACCAGAAGTTAATAAAGCATTTGTTTAATAGGAAAAAAAAAGAAGAGTCAAGGCTCCAACACTTAAGAACAGTGTGACCTTGGGCCTGTCATCTAACCAATCTGAGCCTCAGTTTCCGCATCTATAAAGTGGGTATAATGACACACTACTTATCTCACAGGATTGTTGTGAGGAGAGTGATCAGTAAATCACAAAGCAATGAACAAATACGAATTGGAAAGATTTGCCTAGCCCATTAGAAATCTCAAAGCCCTGGTCCTCAAACTGCTTCTAGTTGCTTGTTGTTCAGTCATTGCAGTTATGTCCCTCATCATGACTCCATCGACCTCTCTATCCATGGGGTTCTATTGGCAAAGAAACTGGAGTAGTTTGCCATTCCTTTCTTCAGTGCCATTTCTTTCTCCAGAGGTTGACTGACTTGCCTAAAGCTGCTTAGTTAGGAAGTGTCAGAGGCTGGATTTGAACTCAGTTCTTCCTGACTCCAAGCCCAGTGCTCTATCCACTGTGCCAACTGGCTGCCTCTAGTTGATTACATTCCCTGCCCCCAAGGTATTATGCAACCTTTTGACTCTTGCTTAGTTGAATATATAATAGGATTAACGTGTCTTGTAAAAACAATACAAATACACAATCTGGATCTTAAGTTCTTTGAGTTCTTTTGACCCTTCCACTTTCCAGCTTTGGGATTCTAATTTTACAGGACACTTACCAGGTTAAGATACAACTGTTGTGTCAGGGGGTGACCTAGATGTTGGTCACCTCATTCCCCTTCATTCTCTTTCATCTGTCTCTTATCTCTGTCTTACTCTGATCAATTATTTTGGGGTTCAGACTGCCTATTCCCAAAGGTCAGTTTTGAGTAAATAAAGGACAAAGGAATGATTTGGTTCTAGAGCTGAGATACCAAGGTCAGGATGCTGATATATTCTTTACCACAAGGAGGAAATATCTGGTCTCTGTAGTTGTGCTATATACCCTCTGGCAGAAGACTTTCATATGTGAAATCATGTTTACTTTCATGCAACCAATTTAACTCTTGATACATATGTACAATAAAACTTTGAAAGAATAAGAGACAGGATTGGCATGCCTGGGGATAAAGATTCTCTGTTGGTTTTAATAGCATGTCCTCACTAAAATTCTCCTCCAGTACTTTGTCATGACAAGGAGAGGACACTGAACTTTTTTTTTTTGGTTTGTTTTTGCTTTTTGGAGGGCAATTGGGGTTAAGTGACTTGCCCAAGGTCACACGGCTAGTTTTTGTGTTAAGTGTCTGAGGACTGATTTGGACTCAGGTACTCCTGACTCCAGGGCCAGTGCTCTATTCACTGCGCCACCTCACTGCCCCTGAACTCTTTTTTTAAAAAAATATTTTCCCCAATTACATGTAAAAATAAGTTTTAACATTTGTTTTTTAAAATGTTGAGTTCCAAATTCTCCCTTTCCTACTCTTTTCCCCTTTCTCTACCTTGTCCCTCTCTGAGACAGTAAGCAATCTGATAGAGGTTATACATGTGTAATCATGTAAAATATATTTCCATATTAGTCATTTTGTGGAAGAAAACTCAAATCAGTGAAAAGTAGCATGCTTTGGTTTGCATTTAGACCCCATCCGTTTCTTCTCTGGAAGTGCATAGCATTTTTCATCATGAATCATTTGGGATTGTCTTAGATCATTGTATTGCTGAAAATAGCTAAGTCTTTCCTAATTCTTCATCATACAATATTGTTATTACTGTGTACAATGTTCTCCTGGTTCTGTTCACTTCACTCTAAGTCTTTCCAGGTTTTTCTGAAATCATCTTGCTTGTTGTTTCTTACAGCAAAATAATATTCCATTACAATCATAGACTACAACTTCTTCAGCCATTCCCCAATTAATGGGCATCCCCTCAATTTCCAATTCTTTGCTACCCCAAAAAGAGCTGCTATAAGTATTTTTGTGCACATAGGTTTCCCCCCTTTTTTGGATCTTTTTGGGATATAGACCTAGTAGTGGTATTACTGGGTCAAAGGGTACGCACAGTTTTATAACCCTTTGGGCATAGTTTCAGATTGCTCTCCAGAATGGCTGGATCAGTTCAAAACCCCAACAACACATTCATGTTCCATTTTTCTCATATCCTTCCATTTGTCATTTGTCATTTTCCTTTTTTGTCATATTAGCCAATCTGATAGTTATGAGATGATCCCTCAGACTTTTGTTTTAATTTGCATTTCTCTAATCAATAGAGAGAGGGCCAGACTTGGAGAGAAAAATGGAGGTGGGAAACCCATCACGGGCACTTACTAGCCATGTGAGCCGAAACAAATTGCTTAGCTTCTCGGAATCTCCCCTTTTTCATCTATAAAATCAAGACACTAGTACCTACACCGCCTCATAGAGTGGTTGTGAAACCCAGAAGAAACGCTGAAAAGTTATTTGTAAACTTCAGGAGCATACCAGACCCAGAGAAGGAGTTTGTCACCTAAGAACTGGTCTAACTCAATATAGAAGTACTCATCAGCGTCACCAGATTACCTGGCAGGTGCTGATAACTTTTAGCCACGACAGATCAAGTTCATTCAGTAAAGCATCTGTGTAGGTATCAAGTATGCCCACATCAGTGGAATCTCGTATCTCTTGTATGCTAAAGTATTTCATAGCATTCCTACAGCAAGAAGATATTTATACCCAGATACAAATGACACAAAACTCCCAAGGGGCAAATTCAGGTATGTGGGTTGTTGTAATGTTGTCCTTGGGTTGTTGGATTTTTTTTCGTCTTGAGAATGGTATTCTATTTAAAAAAATTTTTTTAAGAGAGGGAACCTAACATAATGGATAGGGAACTGGTTTTAGAGTGAGGAAGACCTGAGTTCAAGTCCTGCCTGTGATACATCTTGGTTATGTGACCTTGGGCAAGTAGATCAAGCCTGGAGGACGCCTCAAGCAACTTTCCAAGACCATGAATTAAAGATAAGTTTCTAAAATGAATGGCTGGAGGGAATTTCCATACTATGAGGTCTCCACCTGGAGGAAATTACAGTTCAGCCTCCTGCTCTCTCCCCCCCAATTATATTGAAACAGGAATAGCAATATTAAATGTTGATGTTATCTCAAAGTGAAATAAGGATATTGAGGGCCTCAGTTGTTAAGTGTTCAACACATGTTGAGAACTGAAAGCAGGGATTTAGGACAAGAGAGAGGTGTGTTTCCCTTAACAAAGCCCAAACATGAGAAACTTTAGAAACAACTCTTAGAATTACTCACTACTGTTCATCTTCCTCATTTCATTTACTCAGGTGGGCAGGGAGCATATTGTCTGACTGGGAAAGGGAAGTCAGGAGAGGGTAACAAAGCTTTCTCTGTGGAAGGACTTATTCCTGCAACCTCAAGGACATTCCCCTCTCTTCATGTAATGTACATCCCTAATGTACAGGACATACATAGGGATCATAAAGTCATAAATCTGAACCTGCATGGGACCAGAATGCTCATCTTGTCCAATCTTTTCTTTTTAGAACTAAGGAAACCAAGACCTAGAAAGAAGTGATTTGCCCAGGATCACCCAGGTGGTAAGTAGCAAAGTTCTTATAATTAGGGACTTTTTTTTGGCTTCCTTTTTGTATATCCAACATTTAGCACAGTGCCCGGCTTGTGGAGGCATTTAATAAATGTTTTTGGTTATTTATTATAAATTAGTTAAACCAAAAAGTGGAGGAGACCCCAGAAACAGTTTTGATGGTTTAGGAATGCCTTCTGAAAGTATAGAGAGTTAGGCAACCAGTTGTGGAAGGGAGAATGCCTTCAAGATGTCTTTTATTTCTCTTTCTCAGGCTTATGTTTCAATCATCAGAATTCCCCAGGATGATGGATTCTTTGCTTGTTTGTTGATAGAAATGTTTTATTTCTCTTTGTTTCTGGTGACTCAGATCTATGGACTTTTCTTCTCTCTTACTCCACTTCTGGAAATAACTCTGAACAACTGACCCTCAGGGTTCCTGTTTTTGTAGAAAGCATAAAATATCTTGCATTCTGTTGTCTCTGTTAACTGCTAACTCTGTTGGTATTTTCTATCATTAATATTTCCTTTAACTCTGGGAAGCTCTGTACCACCTATAGCTATGACATAACTCATCCTCTTTGCTTCCCCAAATCTTTCATGTACTGTTAAATTTTCTTGGGTTCCTTTCTTATTCTTAGGTTGGACTTAAGTTGTTGTTTATTCGGTGAAAAAAGTTAAGTTCTGGAGTACTCACAATGAATTTGATCCTTGAGGCACAAGTTCACACATGCAGTGATTCCTCAATTAACAAATGCTCCCAGAAGAAACCAAGCTCCTTTACAAGGCACCAATGGTATTTTAAAAAACTACATAATTCATGCAGGGTCATCAGGGTCATATGCTGAGCAGAAGACATGTTGCAATTTGCTGTTTTAAGAAATGAGTGGAAAAACTATTGGGAGCTAGCCAAGTTAATAGGTGATCATAAACAACTTGATTCAAATTCTTTTTGTAGCATCCTGAGCTTTGGATCATAGGATTTAGAGCTGGAAGGAGCCCATGAAGATTACTTAGTCTAGTAGACCCATTTTCTAGATAAGGGAGCTGAGGATTAGAGAAGTCAATTGATCTGCCCAGGGTCACGCAGCTGATGAGTGTCAGAAATGGGATTCAATCACAAATTCTCAAAACTACAACTAGCACTTCCCCTGCTTTACCATTCTATCTGGTATTATGGATCTGAGGAGAAAAGTCATGTGGAGGAGAAACATTTTCTCTGGCATTTGGGGAAATAAATAATTAATTATTTAAATGACCCCAGATTTCTTGACATGAGATCCCATCTTTGTAACTTTGCATGACAAACATGCTATGTTGTGACAGATATATCATGGAACATGCAACGTCATGTGGCAGCCCACAATTCGATGAACATGTCACATGACAGCACATCACATGATGACCACAACAGTGGACAACATGCACTAAACATGTCAGGTCATGTGCCAAATACAGCACCCAACATCCCACTTCATGGGAGAAATACCACATGCAACACACTATGTCATATAGTGAACACACTGCATCCTATGGCAGATTTATGCAACATGCTAAGTCATGCAATAAGCATACTATTCAACAGTCATGCATGTGATAGACAATTATATAATGTGATGAAATGCAGTCACATGTGACAGACTGTAATGTAACAAGTTATGCCACAATGAAGCACTATTTAACACACTATGTCATGTGAGAGACACATGATACTGTGCGACAGACTGCATAACACTTATGTCATGTGACCAATTGCTATGTAACAATCACTGCCCAGTTCCCTAAATGAAGTCCAGTCAACCAATCAATATTTATGAATTGCCTATGAAGAAAGAGTCTTCTAACAATAGTCCAGAGGAGAGAACAGGAAGAGCCTTATAACAGTCCAGGGCAGAAGGCAGGAGGAGACTTAGCACAGTCGTCTGGGGAGAAGGCAGGAGGAACCTTGTCCAGAGGAGAGGAGATGAGGGCCTTTACTATGAATGAAGAGGAGAAAATGCAGATGAGAAATATTGGGGAAGCAGAATTGACAGAATTTAACAAGTGTTTGGATGTGGCAGGAAGTATGAGGTAGAGTCAAAGGTGACTTTGTGGTTGAAAAACTGGGTGACTAGAAGGAAGGTGGTACCATTCATAAAAACAGGAAAGCTGGGAGGAAGGAAAGATTTGGTGAGCAAGCTGATGATTTCAGTTTTAGACATGTTGAGTTCGAGATACCCAGAGGGTACTGAGGTAGAACTTTCTAGCAGGCTGCCAGAGGTGTGGTTCTGGAGCTCAAGGGAGAGATTGGTACTGGTTCTTTCAGTAGTCATCTGTGTATTGATGATAATTGAACTCATAGGAGTGGATGACATCATAAAGGGAGAGAGTATAGAGAGAGAAAGGGGAACAGGGCTGAGGAGAAAACCTTTAGGGACACCCTCACCTAGGTAAGAGAAGTATAATGAACCTGGAAAGGATATTAAGAAGGATCAGCCAGACAGGTAGGAAGGGAAGAAATTGAGAGCAGTGTCACAGAAGTCAAGATCTAATCAACAGGAGGAGGGGTAGTCAGCAGTGTTGGCTGCTATAGAAAAATAAAGGATGTTGTGGACTGAGAAAAGACAATCAGATTTAAGAATCGAAAGATCATTCTTAGAATTTGGAAAGACAAGAGTTGGGATCTTTTGAATGGTTCCTGTCTATAGAGAACAATGGTTTTTGAAA
The DNA here is from genome assembly GCA_011680675.1 of Gymnobelideus leadbeateri. Classification (NCBI taxonomy): domain Eukaryota; kingdom Metazoa; phylum Chordata; class Mammalia; order Diprotodontia; family Petauridae; genus Gymnobelideus; species Gymnobelideus leadbeateri. The sequence continues at coordinate 48,742 of WOXC01008776.1, read as the reverse complement.
TAAAATAATCCACATGGAATCCCAATCTATCTTATAAACATCACAATCTTGCACTTGTGTGCAAGATTTGACTCTATATGACTTTTGACACCACAAGTCACACAGATGAATCAATATTATTCACATTTGAAGAATTATTGAATCTCAGGACAAAAGGACTTCAGAGGACATCTAATCTAACCTATACCTGAACAAGAGTCTTCTCTATAGCATACTCTCAGAGTGGCCATCTAGCTTTTCTCTAAAGATTTCCAGTGGTGGAAAACTCACTGCCTTATCAGACAGATACCTCATTCTACTTTTGGACAGCCCCAATTCTTAAGCATTCCTTCCATACATCGAATGAATCTTCCTGTCCTCAATGTTAACCCATCACTCCTAGTTTTGTCCTCTGGGGTCAAAGAAAACAATTCCAATTCATCTTCCATATGACAACCCTTTAAATAAAAATAAATATGTTTTCTCCTAATTTTCAAGCTAACTATTCCCAGCTCCTTCAAATCAGTACCATGTAATTCATTTTCCTGTTCTCCCATCACACTGGTGATCTTCCTCTAGCCAGCTTCTAGTTTGTCAATGTCTTTCCTGAAATGTGGTATCAAGAGACAGACTCTTGTTGTGGTCCAATGAGGACAGAAGACAATGAGATAAGACCTCCTTTGTTTGAGAAGCTCTGTCTCTTGGTTAGTGATCTACCATTTGTGTTAGCATTCTATGTCTCACTATTGACTCAGGTGAGCTGTTGTCTGGCGACAACTCCCCATATCCCAATTTGTGCTAATGTTTAAAGACAGCTATTCTGTCTTTCCTTCTATAAACATGCCCCATTCCTTCATCCATTCCTCAGATGAAAAGATTTCCAAACCCCTTCCTGCCATGGTCCCTCTCTTTTGGGTACTCTTAGTTGTCACTGTTCCTTTTATACTTTGATATATAGGATTAAATAAAACTATAGAAATGAACATGAGGAGTAAACATAGGACTTTACATTGTCTCTTAAATTTCATTTTTATTAGGTTCAGCCTATTGTTTCAAGCTGCCAAGATTTTTTTTTGTATCCTGATTCTGTCATTCAGAATATTAACTATTCTTCCCAGCCCTTTGTCATCTGTAATTTTAACAGGCATGCCATCATTACTTTTATCCAAGTCACTGATAAAAATGTTGACTGAAACAGGCCCAAGGACTGGACAGGGTGTTAATCCAGACCACATTTCTCCACCTTGTTACATGAAAGACTTTGTCAAATGACTGTTAAAATCTAGGCATATTATGTCTATGGCATTGACCTGGTCTACTTGCCAGTCTAATAATCTTGTGAAAAAAGAAATTACTGTTATACCAGGCATTTTAAAGAAATTTCATATCAGTCTATTGTTTGAACCTCATATAACCTTGTGAAACAGATAAGACAGGAAGAACCTTAGAAAGGCAGTCTTCCTTCTTCTACTTCTTGGAATGAATCCCTGGGTTTCTTCAAGAAGCAGCCTGAATGCTATCTTTTACAGGAGTTTTTTCCTCATTCTCCCAGAGGCTAGTGCCTCCCCCTGCCCACCCTAATAATGGTGCTTTGTATCTGTTTTCTATGTGTTTGGGATGTGCCTATAGATGTGCCTTGGGCACTTACTGTCTATGTGACCTTGGGAAGTCACTTATCCACTCAGTGGTCTAGGCAACTCTCAGAGGCTACCATTTGACCTCCATTGATAGAGACAGTCTTCTCATTTGGGAGTTATGTATTTCAGTGAAATGACAGCCTTTCCCTGTATTTTTGTATGCATATTTTGCCTTATTAGAGCATGAGCTCCCATTTGTTCAAGTTTATACATATTATTATCATTTTCATAATTATTACTACTTATATAGCAAACACATATAGTACCTATTATGTATCAGGTGCTATACATGTATTATTTAATTTAATTAATTAATCTATCTATCTATCTATTTATTTATTTATTTTGGAGGGCAATTGGGGTTAAGTAACTTGCCCAAGTCACAGGGCTAGGATTTTTTTTGTTTGTGTTGTGTTAAGTGTCTGAGGCTGGATCTGAACTCAGGTCCTTCTGACTCCAGGGCCGGCGCTCTACTCACTGCGCCACCTCGCTGCCCATGTATTATTTTATTTGATCCTCACAGAAGCTCTATGAGGTAGGTGCTATCATCTCCATTTTACAGCTAAGGAAACTGAGGTAAAGAGAGGTTAAGTGGCTTGCCTAATGTCTCAGCTACTGTCTAAGGCAGGATTTGAACTCCTGTCTTCTTGACTCCAGGCCTACCACTCTATCTACTACTCCATCCATTGCTTCCATTAGAATATAAGCTCACTGAGGGCAATGTCCATATTTATTCCTGCTTTTATTTGTGTCCCCAGCACTCAGCACATTATAGGTTGTTGTGTTTGTCCTTTGTTCTTGAAGCAGACCATGACATCTGGGAGATGATGGCATGACTTGTAGTTGGCTTTGATTTTGAGTGAGGGAGGTCTGTGCAAGGTCACCAGCCTCACTTTCTCCTCCTGGCACAATGGATGGAGCTCTGGACTTGGAGTCAAGAAGACCTGAGTTCAAATCAGACCTCAGTCACTTCCTAGTGTATAATCCTGGGCAAGTCACTTAACTTCTGTTTGCCTCAGTTTCCTCAATTGTAAAATGGGGATAATAACAGCACCTACCTCACAGGCTTATTAAAAGCACTTGGCACCATGTCTGACATACAATAGATTCTATATAAATGCTTATAACATAAGCTAAGAAGTGGAGCGTATTGAAGTCTAGGAGGAAAATCAGAAGTATACAGACTGAAGAGGAATGAAGACATAGATGGTGCAGGTCCACCTTAAAATGGAGATTATAGGAGGAGCCAGCCAATCAGAAGGAAGGACCACAGGGATAGACGGCATTGTAGAGAAAGTCTGGGAGGAGAATCAGGAGTACAGCCTGGGGAAGAATTTGGTTTTTGTCATTGTGTCCCCAGGGTCTAGCACAGCCCCTGGTACATAGCAGAAACATAATAAGTTGTTGTCAATTGACTGATTGATTGATTCATGGAAGATGGCACCTGAACCAACACAGGAAGCATGGGAAAGATGTCAACAGGCAGATATGAGATGTGTTGCATGGCAAGCACTGGAGACAATCTGAGAAATTCGGAGAGATAAAAACAAGTTAATAGAATCTTAGATTTTGAGCTAGAAGGGACCCTTCAGGCCTTCCAGTTGAACCATCTCATCCTACAGATGAGGTTTCTAAGGCCCAGATAGTTAAAATGATTTGCTCAAATCTGAATAGAGAGTAAGCAGCTGAACTGAGCCCTCAGACTCCATAGACATTGCTTTCTGTACTATACCTCTGATGAATAGTCTAGTTAGGGTAGAGCATAGGATATATAAAAGGGACTATATAAGCAATAAATGGAAATAGAGGTTAGGAGCTATTGAGGGCCTTTAGTTTTAGACTGAGTAAATTGATTGTATTCCATAGGTAATCAGGAATCTTAAAAGATTTTTGAGCATGAAAGGGATACTATCAGAGCTGTACATTTGGAATATTGTTCTGGTAGCAGTGTATGGGATGGTCCTGTGTTGAGAAGAAAACTAGAGATGCAGTCACTTGTTAGGAAAATACTACTAATGACATAAGAAAGATGTGATAATGACCTAAATCAAGATGTTAGAAGTGAGTACTGAAAAGATGGGACAAATGATTGAGAAACTAGCAGAATTGAATGGATTAGACTTGTGAACTCATGGATTTTGAGGGAGAAGAGAGGGAAGAGTTCAATTTAACCCGAAGGTTTCAACCTTTTGTGACTAGGAGAATGGCAGGGCCATTAATAGACACAGAGAGGAGGTCTAGCTTTGGGGGTGATATGTTAAGTCAAGCTTTCTACTTGTTACTTTGACAAATCATTAGGACATAAAGTAGAAATACCCATTCAGGCCGTTCAAAAAGTAGGACTTGAACTCAGGAAAGAAGTCAAGGTTGGAGATATTGATTTGGGAAAAACTGTCATAGAGGTGGTAGCTGAAGCTAGTGGACATGGATGAAATTGCCAAGGGAGAGTGTCTAGAGATTTAATTGGGTTAGTGGACTGCAGAAAGAGCCTTGAGGGTTATTTTGGGGAGGAGCAAGGAGGAACCAGAGAAAGAGAAAGGGATGAAGTTAGAAGAAACATGAGAGGGTAGTGTCAGAAGCCAAAGTTTTAAGGAGAAGGAGCTTGTAGCCATGACAAAGACTTCAGAGAGGTCAAAGGGAATAACCAAAAAGTAGAAGTACCTTGGATTTGGCTACCGAGAAGTCTTTCATGGCTTTAGAGAGATCATTCTCAATAGAGCAGAAGGGAAAAAAAAAACCCATATTACAAAGGTCTGATGAATGAGTAGGCAACAAGGAAAGTGAAGCAGTTCTAAAGTATTTCCTCCAGAAATTTGGCAGAGAAAAGAAGGAAAGATATTGTATAGTTGCTTGAGTTTTTAGCGGGGTGAAATGAAGAGCTTTTATTGGTTTTGTTTTCTTCATCTTTAAAATTTTTTTATTCTCAGTTAACAAACACTAAGTAAAACAAACGTTTCCCCATACAAAACAGAACAGAAAAAGGTGATTGTACATGAAGCCACAAATCTCTTATTACATACAGCTTTCTTTTCCTTTTAATAAGATGGTAAATTTAGCATATAACTGTCAAAGCTGTCTTGCTTATCTGTATTTCCTTCTGACCTTCCTTCTGTTCTGTGCATTTAAAAAATGCTTCAAAGAAATCTCTTGTCTTTTTCAGGCAGCCCCATTGCTAGCCTTTCTTCCTCCCTCCCATTTTCCTGACCCCTACCTTGAAAAAACAAACAGAAACCAAATCCCTCATAACAATTATGCATAGTTAAACAAAAAAAATCGCATGTACCCTATTTAAAAAGTAGTTTAAAAGAGTTCAAAATGAAAAAGAAAATAGAAAAAAAAGTTAATAATTAATAGTTTTAGCCATAATGGTATCCACTCTAGTCTCTGCAGGCTTCCTTATTTCATATTTGTAGTTAAATATACTTAGAGTTGACTTATAAAGTTAGACAAGTTGAAAAGCAAGTCAAATAGAGAATTAGTAAGGATATATATTGCTGAGAGAGAAGAAACTTGACTGCTGGATCTGTGTAGATCCTTCTCATAGAGGGAGAATCCAGGCCTCCTGAGGAAGCAACAGCATCCTGCATTCCTTGTAACAATAAGGCAGATTCACTAGCACTCAAAAAATTGAGAAAAGATTTTACTGATCCCAGGAGGGAGAAGGAGGTTTTGGTGATTGGTGACTCTGCTGAGATGTACAGAGGCAGCCTTATATAGACTTGACATGGCCAATCAAGACATATATTATCTTCCTGGAGTGTGTTTCTGGGAAGTGACAGAGAGCCTGCTGAGTCTTATCAAATGGGCCAGTTGCTATGCATTACCAGTGATTCATGTGAGGGAAATGATAGGGAGTCTTTACAGAAGGAACCTAGAAAGCATCTCTAGGGACTCAGACAGGTCAGGAAAGAGGATATGTAGGCACAGGTGGTGTTTTCATTGCTCCTTCTAATTGGAGGTAGAACTTTGGAAAGAAATGGAATATATGAGAAATGAACAGTCAATTCAATAGTTGATAGAAAAAAGCAGAATTTGAACTGAGGGGATTATGTTTGAAGATCCTGGAATGATGGGCAGAGCCTGTATGCATCAAGGGCACACAGTCAAGGGCAACTGAGTAGGGGTCTAAGGAGGGACTGGCATGATCGATATGCACTTAAAAGGCAGTGGGAAAGAGAACTGAACACATTTTGCCAGTTGCCAGACCTAGTTCACAAACAAGGCTGGGAGGCAAATAAAACCACATGAATATCTCTAAGATGTGGCAAAATGGGATTTGTGCCTGGCATATCAAAACAGGAAAGAGTACCTTGTTCAAAATAAATTAATCCGAGAGTAGGGGATAGAGGCATAGCATTGTATGTCAAGGTGTGTGTGTGTGTGTGTGTGTGTGTGTGTGTGTGTGTGTGTGTGTATGTTCCCTGGACAATAGCTGGAGTAGGGTTGGAAGAGAAAGACTAGAAGGAGGCCAGTGGCCTGTTCACTGCTTCTATTCTATATCTATCCCCAATCTTAAGTGTCCTCCACTAGGGTGTCTTTAATATCTTTGAAGGAAAAATTCACTAGCATCATATATTTTCTCAGCACCACTGTTCTGGTTCTATGGAATACTGGGATTCCAGGGAAAACAGTTTAAGAAATAGTGTGGTGAGAGGTCATTTAAGATAACTTCTTGAGTTTCTTTCAACTCTAAGATTTACTTGTGAGTGCTGGAGTATTTTCTATTTTGTCCTTTGCTAACTAATTAGGAAGAATAAAATCTATCTGTTGGAAGGTATGGTAACTGGTTGGCAAAGACTAGGGAGGACAAAGAAAGAGAAGCTTGAAAGTGGAAAGTAATGCCAATCAGGAGAGGAATAATAGATTCTGAAGGTTTGTGTTGGGGTAGTGGTACCAAAAATAATTGGAATAGATTTGGGACTTGTCCACAACTTGCTTGAGACCCTTGAGGACTGTGCATCTTTCTGATCTTCAGCAATTCACCAGTCATTCACAGAATGGAATACCTTAAAGGAAAGGAGACATTGTATGGTTGTGGAAAGAATGCTGGATCTCAAGTCAGAGGACCTAGCTTCAATCTAGGCTTTGCCTCATACTGTCTGTGTGACTTTGGGCAAGTCATTTTCCCTCTCTTGGTCTCAGTTTGTTATTCATCAGTAAAATGAGAGAAGAAGGTGGCACAAAGATGATTTCTGAGGTCCCTTTCAGCTCTGTATCTACAGTCCTCTCTTTCCATTTTGAAATGCCAAGATTTGTTCGTAATTTCAGCCCAGGCCAGGCTCAGGCCCCTCCAGAGCACATAGATTTTTCCTTAGAGATAAGAATCAGGAAAGAATGTTCCAACCAACTGGGCTCCTAGAAGAAAGTTTAGATGAGATGAATCCCCCTCCCTTTCCTTTTGCTAGTCACACCCAGGGCAGGGAGGGGGGCAAATCAACCACATACCTAAGTGGGGTGTAGGGCAGGGAGGGAGTTACAAGTACACATCCTAAATTCTTCTCTTCACACTCACCCACAAAAGCAGTTACTAGAACTGTGGTTGTGTGAGATATTATCTGATGTAATCTCTGTGGAGAATTCATCTCTGTGTTAACAGTAGCCTGCTGAGTAGCTACAATTTAAGGACAAATGTACAGATATAGCCCAGAGGAATCTTCAGAAATACTTAACAGCATGTGTCTTTTTTTCTTTTTGGCCAGGTATAATTTATACACTAGCAAAAACCACCCTAAAGACCCTCATGTCATAAACTGACCATATAGCCCTAGCTCTGACCAGGAATAAGAGTAGCCTTGAACTCACATTTCTAATTTTGACTAGAAACTGGGGTGTGGTATTAAAGAGCAGTCTCTGAGAAAGCAAGGTCCCTCAAAAGCTTTCCCCACATTTACATCGCGATGACAGACAGGGTCATTAGCTTGAAAAAGTATAATCCCAAAGGTATTTTCAATTTTAATTACATATCTTACTCAAAGTCTTCTTTCTTTCAAAGCACAATAAAACTTCTTTAAAGATGGTTCTGTGGGTCTGTGCAAATGACTATGATTGAATCTAAAATAAGACCCCAAGCAAATTCTTTGACCCTAAAGAAGGAGTGTGGTGTGGTCTATAAGAACCCTCAATTTGTAATCAGAACCCCCTGGTTTGAATTCTAACTCTGTTATTTACTACCTATGTGATATCAGGCAAGTCATTTAACCTTTAGGGGCCTCTTTTACCCAAAGAAATTGGACTAGATGATTTCCAAGTTTCCTTCTGGGAAGCTATGTTACTCAGTGGGCAGCATGGCAGGCCTGGAATCAGGAAGACTCGTCTTCCTGAGTTCAAATCTGGCCTCAGACATTTACTATTTGGGTGACCCTGGGCAAGTCACTTAACCCTTTTTGCCTCAGTTTCCTCAACTGTAAAATAAGTTGGAGAAGGAAGTGGCAAACTACCCTAATATCTTTGCTAAGAAAACCACAAATGAGGTCATGAAGAGTCAGACATGATTGAAAATGACTGAAAAATGAGCAAGTTTCCTTCTATCTTTAAAGCCTACAATACCAAACTGAATCATCTACCTTCCCCAATTCATGTAAAAAGAACAAACTTTGGAGCTACAGAACCCACAAAATGACACAAAGAAGTTAACCTCCTGCTAAGGACAGCTGGGTAGCCCGGCAGGGAATGGCCAGCACAGCACTCTGGGAGCCAAGCCCAGGCCCAAATGAGCCAGAGGTTTTAGCCCCAGAGTGGGCCTGACCAAACACTGGCCGGAGGGACTCCAGAACACCAGCAGCTGTGGCTGTTTCCAGAATTATCAACACATAGATGTGAAGGACAAAGTGAGAGGTCGGTGCAGTGTGGACTTTGGGACCAGTAGTTGGGAGAGTGTCATTGGCTTTTGCCCCAAGGGTGAGAAGCCACTGAGACACCTCTGCTGGTGCCATGTTGCAGCTTCAGCTCCTGGCCTGCAGACTGCAGGGGGACCAAGTGCCCAGTCTAAGGGGCAATTGCTCTTGCTTTAACCTTCTTGGATCTGGATTACAGTCTATGGTGGAGGTCCTGGGGTGTGTCACCAGTTTGCTAGAGTGTGTGGAAGCTTCAGAGAGGGAACCCAACTAATACCTCTGGTAGCTGAGAAAACCCCAGCGTCTGGGACAAAGCTCCCTTGTCTGGTGGCAGAGTCCTACTGTGGCAAAAAGCCCCAAAGTCAAGTAACTGAGTGGCAACATGACCAGGGAAAGGAAGCAAAACTAACAGAAGAATCCAACATTAGACTCCGATTTGGGGGACTAAAAGGATCAAAGCATGGAACAGGAGGAAGACAGGGAAGTCAGAACTCCTGCACCAAAAGCTTCAAAGGAAAATACGAACTGGTTACAGGCCATAGAGGACCTTAAGAAACAGGTAAGAAAAGTGGGGGGAAATTGGGAAGAGAAATGAAAACAAAGCAAGAAAATTATGAAATGAGAGTCAACAGCCTGACTGAGGAAAATAACACCTTAAAAATATACTAACAAATGGCAAAAGAGGCTTAGAAAGGCAATGAGGAGAAGAATGCCTTAAAAAGCCAAATTTTCCAGATGGAAAAAGAATCTCAAAAGCTCACTGAGGAGAATCATTCCTTTAGATTTAGATTGGAGCAAAGGGAAGCTAGTAACTTTATGAGAAATCAAGATGCTGTTAAACAGAACCAAACAAATGAAAGAATAGAAGGCAATGTGAAATATCTCATGGGAAAAACCACTGACCTGGAAAATAGATCCAGAAGAGATAATTTAAAAATTATTGGACTACCTGAAAGCCATGATCAAAGACAGAACCTAGAAATCATCCTCCAAGAAATTCTCAAGGAAAACTGCCCTGATGTTTTAGAACCGGAAGGCAAAATAGAGGTTGAAAGAATACACAGGTCACCTCCTGAAAAAGATCCCAAAAAAGAAAACTCCTAGGAATATCATAGCCAGGTTCTGGAATTCCCAGATCAAAGGGAGAATATTACAAGCATCCAGGAAGAAACAATTTGAATATTGTGGAAACACAATCAGGATAACACAGGATTTGGCAGCTTTTACACTGAGGGATAGAAGGGCCTGGAATATGATATTCCAGAGGGCAAAGGAGCTGGGATTAAAACTAAGAATCTCCTACCCAGCAAAACTGAGTATCATGTTTCGTGGGAAAATATGGTCATTCAGTGGAATAGAGGACTTACAAGTATTTTTGAAGAAAAAACCAGAGTTGAATAGAAAATTTGACATTCAGATACAAGAAGCAAGAAAAGCATGAGAAGGTAAACAGGGAAAAGAAATCATAAGGAACTTATCAAAGTTGAACTATTTACATTCCTACATGGAAAAATGATAATTGTAACTGATGAAACATTTCTCAGTATGAAAATAGTTGAGGGGAACACACACACACACACACACACACACACACACACATATATATATATATATATAGATAGATAGATATAGATATATATATAGATATATATCTATATATATATATAGTCTTTATTGTAGGGTATATAGGCATATGAATATGTGAATGTGTATATATATGTTTACAGGTATACATAGATAGAGGGCACAGGACCAATTTAATAGGAAGGGATGAAATTAAGAGGTGAGAGAGGAATATAATGAGAGGAGATGGGAAGAGACAGAATATGGCAAACTATCTCATATAGAAGAGGCAAGAGAAAATGGGTACAATGGAGGAGAAGAACAGGAAGGCATAAGGGAATGGGTCAACCTTATACTCATTGAATTTGGCTTAGGGAGGGAATGACATACACACTAAATAGCGTATCTCACCCTACAGGAGAGTAGGGGGGAAGGGGATGAGAGGGGGGATGATGGAAGGGAGGGCAGGCTGGGGGTGGAGGGAATTTGGAAGCACCCACTTTTGAAAAGGGACAGGACCAAAGTAGAGAATAGAACAAGTGGGATGGGATAGGAGGGAGGGAAATATAATTAGTCTTCTACAATATATCTACTATGGTAATGTTTTGCATTAGCTACACATGTACAACCTATACTGAATTGCTTATCTTTCCAGTAAGGGTGGGTAACGAGGGAGGAAGGGAATGAATCTGGAATTCAAAGTTTTAAAACCAAATGTTTAAAATATATATATATATATATATGTATATATATATATATATATATATATATGCACATACATACATACTATTATTAATACTATTTTACATGTAATTGGGAAATAAGAAGAGGGGATATCCTGGGGGACCACTATTTCAGCGAGGTGGGTAGGGGAAAAATGGGGAGAAAATTTGTAACCCAAAATCGGGTGGAAATGAATGAAGTAAACCAGAAGTTAATAAAGCATTTGGAAAAAAATAGATCAATAGTCAAGAAAAATTCTTCCTCTTTTTGAAGGGCCACCCTCCCCTCTATTAGGTCCTAATTTCTCAAGGAACCTATATCATCTACACTACTCTCAGTACCACTGCAGGACTACTATGTCTGTGGGCTTACACTCACATATTATAGTTCTGTGCTCCTTGGTATAGATGGTTCCCTGTCACCACCATCACTATCACCATCATTACTACTACTGCTGCTCCTGTTGTTGCTGCTGCTGCTGCTGCTGCTACTACTACTACTACTCCTACTACTACCTCTGTTACCACCACCACCACCACCACCACTACCACTACTACTATTACTATTACTCCCCTTTCCTCTCCTTTTCTCTTCCCTTCCCTTCCCTTTCCTTCCATTTCCTTCCCTTCCCTTCCCTTTCCTTCTATTCCCTTCCTTCTCATCTCCTTCTCCCTTTTCTTTTTTCTTGTCAATGTTTAACTTCCCCTTGCCTTTTTCTCTTGCCAAGGCTTTTGCATGCTGAAGGGCTATGGGAGTACAGCAACCTTCAGTACAGGCCTATCTTCAGGTACTCATGCATCTCAGTATTCAACTGGTTCTATCTCCTGCGTTTGCCTCAGTGAGCCAACGACTCCAAGTCAGCACAATGTCACAGTTCATTAGATAGTGAACTCCTCTAGGGCAAGGACTGTTTTGGCCTTTTTTGTATCCCCAACACTTAGCCCAGTGCCTGGCACGTAGAAGATGCATAATAAATGCTTATTGACTCCCTGATTCTGCTTCCCATTCATGATCCACATGGTTCTTCTGTTATAAGAACTTCTTTCTTGCATATGAGGTCTGGGTACTAGAAGGGAGGAATAATTCAGTTACTTCAATAAGTCAATATTTTGAGTAAACAGAAAGCCAACAGCAGATTTCCGTGCAGTCTATGTCCCAGTCTTATACTACAATTTCCAATATGAGATTTACAGTAGGTTATACAGCCAGGAAATGTTTGAGCTGGAAGGGACCTTAAAGATCATTTAATCCAATGCTCTCTTTTTTCCAGTCTCTTCATCCAAAGTTCAGTTATGAAAACCAGTGAGTTCCAACCTGAATAGAGATCAGACCAGATATCACACTCTGTAGTATCTGCCTTCTCTTTCCTTGTGGACACAGCCTTATTTTCCTTCTGTGAGCTACTTCTGAATTCTAAGGTTCAAAAAATGCAGACTTAAATATTAATAATGGGTACCATCCCCTTACCTCCACAGTTGTTTATATCAGCCTCATGAAAATAGTGCAGCTTGCCACTGGAGGGCTATTTACCTTTTAGAACACTTCCAGGCAATGGCAAAAATGTCAGAAAGGCATCATCCACCTTTAGGAATATGGAGAAGTTGTGTGACAAATGCTGCAAGAAATTTCTGGAAAGTCCCTAAGAAAGTGGCCAGAAGGATATTTATATCTTATTGTTTGCTTGTGTTAACTGCCACACAAAATGGCATGAGCAGCCAGGAAGATTTCCAGCACTCACATTGTATCAGGGAGGTGTTGGGAACAGGGATAATGTTTGACTGGATATTGCTGGTATCCTCACTGACTCACTGCTTCTCTGAAACATGTGGGCATTTTAAAAGGAACAAGGGGTTTGCCTGCTACAAATCTAATCTCGAATGTTTTGAAGAGGGCAATGGAGGGATCATAGGGTTTTGAGCTATAGTGCCCTTATTTTATAGATAAAAAAACTGGGACATAGAAACTTGTCCAGGATTACATGCTTTGGCATACTTGAGACTTGAACTCAGACCCTCTAACTCTTAAGTCAATATTCTTGTTCCTACACAGTTTGATTATAATATTTCAAGGAGTAAGAGTTAGGAAAAGTTTTCAATTTCTAGTTATTTTCCTTTGTGATAAGTGTTAAATTTCTTTAATAACTCAGGTCAGTTAGGCGTAGTTGACATTTTAAATCACTTCATTTCTTTTTTTAGTATTTTGTGACTCAAAGAGATTATATGGACTTTTTTTCTTTAGGTTTTCACTAAAGTGAGTCTATTCCAGGATTCATTCCAACTGGCAATTAGTTAGACAGAAATTTCCAATCTTTCTCTTGCTCCTTTTTCTTTTCTGTCTACTTAATTTGATCATGTCTACACTAGCAAAAAGAAAAGTGGCTATAAAAGCCCTGGTGATTACAGCAGATGACTTTTCCTTGGATCCATTATGAATTCTTGCTAAACCGTTTTTACTGGGCCATACACTGACCGCAATGCTAACTCATCCATGAGCATTTTCACCAGCCTTTTCATGGAGCTGTTTTCTGTATTAGCCTTCCTAGCGCACTTGCCAAATATGCCTAGCAGGTTATGCAAATAAATTGCAATTATTTCAAAAGAACCACTGGGTAGATATCTGTGAAGGCACATGTTTCCTCATATAGCTAAAAATATAACCTTGAAACAATTTCTGAATTACAGCTTAGAAATAATAGAAGACATTTCTCTCATGCATATGTGAAGACCATATAACATTCCTTTACTCAGAAATCCTCCAATTATCAATGTCAAGGAAGGCATAAAACCAAGAGACATGCTTGCCAGAACTAAGTTGGAAGAGGAGATTGGGCTGCATTACATTAGGGGTAAAGTGAAGCACTTCCAAAGATCCCTAGCTAATCTCTGACATAAAAGCTCATCTTTTTAAAGTGTTAAAAACATTCCCTTGGTGATTTGATATGTCTATGAATCATGGAGCACTGTTATCTCCTAAAAAACTAAAACTAAATTGTGTGTGCCCCCAGAAAGGAATGGAGAAATACCTTGAGTATGAGTAGGCTCAAGGGCTAGGCCTATAGATATACACCCTCAACATATTAGCTCTGGGCTTCTTCATCCCCACAATTCCCTACTGTAAAACAGTGGAAATGGTTTTATTCCACAGCAGACGGGAAGTAGGATGTGCTTCACTTCAAAATGATCACACCTGTGATGTCATTAACCTCTTTTCTGAGAGCCAAATGGATGCTTATAGGAGCTCATCCTTAGGCATCTTATTTCCTAGAAGGAGCATATTGTTCTAAGTTCACAAAGATTCTCCTGAATAAGAATTTCCCCTTTCTTCAGTTAATATAATAATATGAAAGAAAGGCTGTATAGAAACATGGAGGCAGAAGGTCAATCATATTGGCTTCTACTGACCTCATTAGATTGTATTGAGAAAATTCCCTGGGGTTGGTCCACTTACCTATTGGATAACTAGCTCTAGCTAGCTAGAGTATTTTAAGGATACACATTGTGTCTGGCACTGAGAACAAAAATATAAGAAAACAAGGCGATCTCTGTTTCTCATGCAGCTTTATTCTAATAGAGGCAGATGAAACATGAAGGGGAGTTTTGTGGGACAGGAGAGGAAGCCACACATGTTAAAGCAAGGCAGCTGGTATTGGAGGCAGAGCAAACTGGAGAGTAAGCATTTTGGAGGCCATTATTAGAGACTGACTATAGCTCACCTAAACACTCTAAAACACTCTAAAAACAACAACAACAATGAAAATAAATTACATTAGCCCTTCATACACACAGGACACTATGTGAAGGAGGCAAAGTCTCTTTGGGGACTTTCCTCACTCTTCTTTGTCCTTCATCACCCTGTCCCATTCCTTCTATGGATTCCAGTGCAATTCTGCCCAAGGTCTTCTATACAGAGGAAATAATCATAAATTTAGAGCCCAAAGGGAGGGAGTCATTTAGTCCAATACTCTTATTTTATAGATGAGATGACTCTACTCTAACATACTAACTTTGTATATACAAAGTTATTTCAAGAAGAAAGCATTGATAGGGGAAATCAGGAAAGGTCTCATCTAGCAGCTGTGCTTTGGAGGAAGCTAAGAATTCCAAGAGAAAGAGGTGAGGAGAGAGTGAGTACATTCCAGACATGGGAGACCCTCTGAAAAAAAAAGGCACAGAGTCAGGGATGGAATCCAAGTCCAAATAACAGACCGTTTGACTGGTAAGGAGAGAATATGAAAGGGAATAACATGAAGAAAAACGGAAAGGTAGACCAGAATCATATTGTAGAGGACAGAAGGGAGTCATGTTATATATAAAGCTACAGATTTGTGTTTTATCCTAGTGGCAATTGGGAGCCACTGAATATACTTGAAAAAGGGAATCCTTTCCAAGTCAGGAATATCAGTTTGTTAGCTGTCACGGATTAGAGAGAGGAAAGAGGAAATCAAGGAGATTAGGAGGCTATTGCTATAATGCTTGTGAGAGGTGATGAAGGATTGAATGAATGTTTCTCTATGTTTTCATTTCTCAAGGAATCTTGTATTATCTCAACATACACTAGAGAGTCTCCTTATTAGAAGACAGCTTTTAAAGCTGTATTTTATGCCATTGAATCAAATGCTTTTTTTTTTCTTTTTGGTAACCAACAATGAAATATAGAGCAGAATCTTATATTCCCTAAACCTTCAGTCAAATATGTAGATGTCAAGTTGTCTTTATTAAAGAATTATTTGTACAAAAAGAGCAACATTGATAGGAAGGTAGAGCTTTCTTATAAAGAATTCATAAAGTTGATGAAATAGATTTAAAGGTTGATGAGTGAATGAGCAAATGTATGAAATGAAATGAAAAAGCATCTAGGAAGAGTTTATTATGGGCTGAGCACCATACTGGACAAACTGAAGAAGGAAACAGTCCCTGCTCTGCAGAAACTGATATTCCAATTGGGGGAGAAATTACATATTTCATTACAAGTGAAAAAGATTTGGAAGTCATCAGGATGCAGAGAAGAGGTAGTTGGCAAGACCCAGAAGTTCTTAAAAGTACATTGATAGGTCATATAATAATGTCCAGGAGTCTGGAAGGAATAGTGAAAGGGCAGATGATGAGGCCCAGCGGTTCTTAAAGTATAGTAGCCGAGAAGATGGTAAAATCCAGTGGTCTTCCAACCTACCAGAAGAATTTTACTTGGCAACTCCTTGCTCATCCAAGTGTTTTGAGTGACTTGCAGAAAAGGTAGAGGATGTATGAAAGGGCCCAGCCCATAGCCATTGAGAAAGGAGAAGTGGACTCAAGATTGAGAGTAGAACTGAGCTCCTCTGGGTCATCCTCCTCAACATGGAGATGGTAGAGTATGACTCTCCATCCCAGAAAGGGAAAAGGGAAAGGCTATTGGAAAGAAGGGTAAGGAAGGGCTGTCCATGACACATGTTGCTGCTGAGCTCTCCAGCACTCAGTCTATCATTTCTGCGATGGCTTCACTTTCCTCCCTTCACCAGTTTAATCATACGCAGTTCTCTGCTTGTGAATCCTACCCCCTCCTGCTTTCACATCATGTGAATCCTTTCTTCTAGGTCATCTCCACTATGTGCCTTCTCCACTCCTGCTCTGATATAGCTAAATGCAGCAAGAGGAAGATGTGCAAATGGGTCCATTATAGATTCATATTATCTTATCACAACTGTTCCCTCATGGCACCACGTTTTATCCTTTCTTTATTGACTGTTTACTACACTCCCCAGAGCAGATATTCCAAACTTAGTCTTCTTTAAACTTCCTATGTCACGTTCCCATTCTTTTATCTCTCAACAAATCATCTTCCTTGCCTGAGAGAAGAGAGGCTGGTTACCAAGGGCTCCCTCATAGCCCCTACTCTACAATTCAAAACCTCAGCCCCTTCATCATCTTCTCCTTTGCTCCAATCGATGAGGACAAGGCAGTCTTTCTCTTTGCCAAAGTCCATATTTGAATCCTTGATGACAAATTCCAGCCTTCTAGCATTCTGTATCTGTTATTCTCTGTCTCTCCTCTCTCCTCCCTTCTTCTCACAAACATGTGGAGGACTTTCCCCCTCCCCCCATACTTGAAAGTCCATCATTTGGCTCTGATACTCCTTGCAATTATTGTACTATAGTTCTTCTTTACTCCAGCTGACTCCTAGAAGAGTTGTCCACAACGTTTGCCTCTGCTTCCTCACCACACTTTTTGCTCAAGCCTTTGCAACCTGATTTCCTGCTGCTTTTCTGAAACTGCTTTCTCAGAAGTTATCAGAAGCTAAATAATTCTTCGTTTTCCTTGGGTTCTTTGTAGCTTTCGACACCAGTGACCATTTCCTCAGAGACATTCTCTTCCCTTGGCTTCTGGGATATTGTTTGTCTCTCTGTTTTCCTCCTGTCTATTGGATGGCTCTTTCTTAATATCTTTTGCTGATAATCATCCATCTCCAGCCTCCTGTTAGAGAAAAATAACCAGGTCAGGTATCTGTGGCTTTGCCTCATGGCCACAACTTTGCCCCAAGGCAAGGAAATTTAGAGGGTGCAGATAGCAACTTATACTAAAAAAGAAAACAACAGCAACCATCATGGGTGTTTGGCAGTGCACAGCTCAGAGTCAGGTTAATCGTCTAGCAGTTGAGTGGCCACAGCTCTGCTGCTGAGAGAGAGAGAGAGACAGAGAGAGAGAGAGAGAGAGAGAGAGAGAGAGAGAGAGAGAGACAGAGAGACAGAGAGACAGAGAGACAGAGAGAGAGAGAGAGACAGAGACAGAGAGAGAGAGACAGAGAGAGAGACAGAGAGAGGCAGAGAGGGAGAGAGAGAGGGAGAGACGGGGAGGAGGGAGACAGAGGCAGAGACAGAGAGAGACAGCAACAGAGAAAGAGAGAGACAGAGATGGGGGAGAGAGACAGAGAGAGAGAGACAGAGACAGAGAAAGAGAGAGACAGAGATCGAGAGAGAGAGAGAGACAGACAGACAGACAGACAGACAGAAACAGAGACAGAGATACAGAGAGAAAATAGGCTAAGTTCTAGCTTGCTGCTGGATGGGGAAGAGTTACCCCTAGCTCCGTGGAGACAGTTACCTCAATACTGTTAACAGTGGGTAATGGTCTTGTTCCCTTTCATTGAATGGGGGAAGAATAGGTGCTTGGAGATAGGTATGGATCATTGGACTGAAAAGTGGGGAAAATAGATGGGAAAGGATGGTGAGATGGATAGGAAGACTGTCAGGCAAACTTGGGGTTCCAGTCAGTCAACTAGCATTTATTAAGCATCTACCATGTGGCAAAATGAGTAAAGGCAAAAAACCAGTCCCTGCTCTCAAGGGGCTAATGGTTTAATGGGGAGGCAAAATTATAACTACAATGGATGTTGAGACTCATTGTCCTGGCCTCAGACACTTACCAACTGTGTGACCCTGGACATGCCACTTAACCCCATTTGCCTCAATTTGTTCATCTGTAAAATGAGTTGGAGAAGGACATGACAGACCACTCTAGTATCTTCTGCCAAAAAAACTCCAAATGAGGTCACAGAGTCAGGCACGACTGAAATGACTGCACAACAAAAATTCACAAACAAGGTATGTGCAGCATAAATTGGGAATAGTTTCAGAGGGAAAGAACTTTGAAGGAAGCCCAGGAAAATTTTCTTGAAGAAGGTATAATTTTATCTGAGATTTGAAGGAAGTCAGGAAACAGAGAAGAGGAAGGAGAACATCCCAGGCATGGGGGGCAACTGGTGAAATGCCTAGGGTTTGGAGATGGTGTCCTGTGTGAGGAACAGCAAGGAGGTCAGTGTCACTGGATCAGAGTATATGGGGGTGGAGTAATGTGTAAGAAGACTGGAAACATAGGAGGGGACTAAGTTATGAAGGATTTTGATTACCAAACAGGATTTTATATTTGATCCTGGAAGTGATAGGGAGTCACAGGAGTTTATTGAATGGGGGTTGGGGTGATATGATCATACATGTATTTCAAGATCAATTTGAAAGCTGAGTGAAAAATGGATTGGAGTGGAAGGAGTTTGGAGGCAGGGAGACTAACTATTGCAATAGTCCAAACATTAGGTGATGAAGGCCACCAGAGTGATAGATATATAAGAATGAAGTAATGAAGGTAGAAATGACAGATCTTGATAACTGGCAAAGTAAAGAGTTGAGGATGAAACCTAGGTGACTAGGATGGTAGGGTGCCCTTAAAAATAACAGGGAAATAAAGAAGAGGACAGGATGGGACGGAAGAGAAGAAAATGAATTCAGTTTTAGATGTGGCAAGTTTAAGATCTCCATACAACTTCCAATGTGAGACATCTAGTAGGGAGTTGGAGATGGAAGACCAGAGGTTGGGAGAAAAGTTAGGGATAGATGAGGTGATATTTCTAAAATGCTTAGTACAGTGCCTGGAACATTGTAATAGTGAATAAATGCTTGTTCCTTTTCCCTTTTAGGAAGATGAGTCTTTTGGGGGAGCACCTGATGAGCACTTCCTGATGGAGAGAATGAACTTATCCATTAGCACCTTGTTGAGGGGCCAAAGGATCTGTCATGTTTGAGTTTTAGAGAATGGGCTTGCCTCCAAGGTGATTTGATTGGCTGGGACTGTGAGAAGAATGGGCTCTTATTGAAGGAGCTACTTTTCTGAACTGATCTATGAAAGAGAGCTAGAGATTGCCTTCAGCCCTTGAAAAAAAATTCACCTTTGTCTTTGTGCTTTCCTCCTGGCCTGGATGAACAGGTAATATAGAGACCTGGTAAAATGGAAATATACTGAGCGTGGATTTTGTCAGTCTAAGCAGCTGGGGCAATCAATCCTCTTTACATCAGCATATCAAATGAGCATCCCTCTGTGACCTTGGGCAAGTCATTTTCCCTCCGGGTCTTCAGGTTCCCCCTTTGCAAAATGAAGGCATTAGACTACATGATCCTTAACTTCTCTTCAGACTATGACATTATGTCATGAAAATGAAGGATTGGGAAGGATGCTTTTATACCATTTTTTATCTTCTTCCCCAAAATCATCTCTCTGCTGTAATAATTGGCACTCCATTCCCATCCTGCCAATATTCAGGTTACTTGGATACCAAGTATGAAAAAAAACTGCTCTTAACACCTAGTTAGCAAGAATAATTAGTTAAAATAAGTAAGTACCAGATGGTGGATTTTCTCTCCCCTATCCATAGTAGTACCCCGATAGTTTCCTTAGACCTCTACCTAAAAGTACTATTGTTCTAGAATCTCTTCATCCAACCATGAAGTGCTGTCCACCCAACCCCCTAACTGAATTTCCCCTTTATGACATTTCCCCCCAAATCTGGCTGGTGGTACTGATCCCAAGCAGAAAAATTCCTAGTTGTGGCTCTACCTCAGAGGCAACTCTAGTTGCCTTTGAGACCTTTGATGGCTTCAGTGGATCTCCTGTTCTTCTGGAGACAACCCTCTGATAATACTTACTCACCTAAGATCATGAAAGAACAAAGACAAAAGCACCATGTTCAGAGATATATGACTGGTGGGGGTGAGGGTTGGGAAATGACTGGTTTCCCTTCCACATGACAACTCAAAGCAATTCTCTTTGAAAACTGAAAGCTGCCAGGGAAGAGGAGAGAAAGATGAGGCCTGAACTCATAAGCACACCTGGCTCCAGTTCAGCCTTTCCTGAGTTATCAGTCCATCTGACTCCAAAGCCTATTAGAAGGTTTTTCATCACCACCTAGTATTAACTCTACTTCATTATGTCTGAAACCTGGCTACCCCCAAGTTGCTGTGTGGCCGCTTACATTGACACCAGACAGGTACTATCTGAGCAAGTTTGCGGACTGTGCCCTCACTGGTCAGCCCCTCCATCACATTTGTCTTTAATTATTTGAGAATCTGCCAAAGTGATTTTTCCTAAAGCACAAGTCTGAGAAGTAAACAACAGATTAGATTTGGTCTCCTTGGTCAGATGGGGCAGATGTAAATGGAAGTTACCAGAAGCCAGATTTATTTTTGATAAAAGGTAAAAACTTCCTAGCAATTAGATCTGCCCCGAATGTAATGGGAGGCCTCAGAAGGGAGTGTGTTCCTCCTCATCACTAGAAGCTTCTAAGCAGAGGCTGTATAACCACTCTTCTGGGATGTTGTAAAGACCTTTTTTTTTGTTCAGACATAGAGACTGAATTGGATGGCCTTCTCACTCTGAGAGCCTCTGATCCTGTGATGGAACCAAAGAGGACCGCACTTGGTGCTTAGAGAGTACACTCAGGGCTTATTAGCCTCTAGGCACATTTATAAATATTGTGGAACATTTCACACCACTTCCTGCCATTATTCCTCACAGTCCTCTATGGGTGCCCTCAGAGAACTTTAAGGGCTACCTAAAAGCTAAAGAACAATCAATAGGCCCATCCCCATCCACAGGCAAATCATCCACTTAGCTTTGTGAATTAGGAAGAGATGCTGGAAACATTAGAATGGTCAAATGGTTTATCACCCTCTTTAAGGAGGCTTCTACTGCTTGCTTCCCATCCCTGACTTAGTTACAGAGGCCCACCTAGGGTATTCTCCTAGAGAATCACATCAAGTTTAACTTTGGAGAGTTTCCAGAGTTTGCCCAGTCCAGCACTCTCATTTTACAGAGGGGGATCTTGAGGAAGAGAAGGGAAGGGATTTGCTCGAGGTCAAATAAGAAGTGATAGAATAATTCATTTCAATCATTTATTCAACAACTATTTATTAAGAACCTACTGTGTGCTTTGCATCTCTGTGGGGAGAGAAAGAACATGAAAGAACACATCTCATGATGATGAGATATAATCCCTGACCTCAAGAAATTAAGACACACTATTATAGACAACATCACAAGGACCTGGGTTTGTATCTCACTTCTGACACCATCTGTCTAACCTTGATCAAGTCGTTTAAACCTCCTTGGATTTTCTCTTCTGAAAAATGAGGATGCTGGACCAGAAAGAACTCTGAGGTTTCTTTTCACTCCAGCTCAGTGATCTTGATCAGACAGGATAAGCACAATGGCAAGATGCTATATGCAAATTATTTTTTACTTTTTTACTCTTTATGTCCTTGGGTAAATCTCTTAATATCTTCAGACCTCAGTTTCCTCAACTGTAACATAAGCAGGTTGTGCCAGATGGACCCAACAGTTCCTTTTAGCTCTATATGACACTATGGGAGATCAGAGAAAGAAGATCATTACTGACCAGGAATTTCAGGAACTAGAAACAATTCTCTTAATTCCCAATCCTGTGCTCCTTCCATCACACTCCATTGATCACCTAAACATCGGTTAACTGTTCACTGCTACACAAACATCATCTGTAGCCTCTGTAACTGTAGCCTGACAAGAGGTTCAAGCTCTTACTTACCTGTGCCAACATTAGAATTAATCATAGAAATCAATGACTATCATTACTGTGTGTCAAACCTTTTAACCACACATGCACATACGGAATAGACTTAGAATAACTTACAGTCATGGCCATGCCTAGAATCTTACGCCTACCTAAATTTTCCTAACTGAGAAAGCCCTGGAAATTGTAAAAATGCTATTAAACACTGGCTTCATCTAAATCAAAGAATACCTCTCCAGTGTGATTTAATACAAAGAGCACTGGACATTAGAAGATGTGGATTTGAACGGAGACTCTGCCATTGATTTGCTGTGTGGCCTTATTGTATGAGTCATATCCCTCTTTGGGCCTCAGTTGCCTAATCTGTAAAAATTAGGATATACTCCTTGCACTAACAAACTCATAGAGTTGTTAAAAGAAAATCTGTCAACCTATAAAAAGTGCTATACAAATGTGAGATGATGATAATGTTCTACCCTAATATTTTGTTAAAGCCAAGTAAACAGATGGATAGATGACAGAGAGACAGACAGACAGATATAAATAGACAAATAGAGCATTTATAAACCATTTACTATGTGCCAGGCACTGGCTTTATGCTGGGAATACAATTAGAAAAAAGGCAGTCTGCTCCCCTATAAGGATATTACATTCTAGTGGGGGAAAAGAACACATGAAAAGTAGCCAAAAAGCAATGAGGGGAATAGGGTACCCTCATGGTAGCAAAATGGAGAAATAGTCTGAGGGGTCATGGACTGGTCTGGATTTGAAGAGAGCATGGTGGCTAGCATGGGTATTTCCTTAAATGGAGATTCAGAGAACTCACTAATTGGAGGGAGGGAACATGAAGCTGAAGCATCGCCAACCTTCATAGGCTGGAAGTGACCCTTGAAGACTCTCACAGTGAAGCATAAATGTTGTCAGGCCCTCCCAAACAGAAAAGACTTTCAGCATAGTCATATTAACACACAGTTCCTGCTGTCTCAGCACCAACATAGGTAAGTAGAGAGAGACTTAGGGCTAGCAGGTTGGTCGATAGGAAATAAATTTTTTGGCATTGGAAACTGATGGAACAAATCAAAATTCAAAATAGTCATTGGTCCCATTTTGGGCTTTATTTGCTTCTGCTGTGACTGTGGTTGAATGGTAGAAAAAAGGATGGATGGTACTCTTTAAAAATCCATTTTTTTGCTTTTTGGAGGGGGAAAGGTAGGGCAATTAGGGTTAGACTTGTCTCACACAGCTAGTTTTTGTGTTGTGAGGCCAGATTTGAACTCAGGTCCTCCTCACTCCAAGGCCAGCAGTCTATTCACTGTGCCACCTAAAAATCCATTTTTAAGCTGTCAGTAAACATTAATTTAACTGTTGATACTCTAAATGTGAGATCTTTATCCAATGATCATGAATCAACATACAACATACAACATACAAGTGGATCATATCAACACTCTTGCTATGATAGAAGACAGAAAAAAATTGCAGCTGAATGGAAGAACAGGTTCTCCCTGAGGAAGTGAACAAAGGAGTTAGTGGCATTGGTTTCATCTTGTTTTCAAAAGGCAATAAGAAACATCATTTCATGGAACATTCAATCACTTCACCTAGGAGTGCCCATGGTGAGAATAAGGAAGAAGAGCACCATAAAGACAATTGTAGTTTATGTACCAAATCTATTGTAGAAAATAAAGTAGAAAAATGCTATGAACTTGACAAGAGTCTCCCAAGTTAATGTCTGCTTGGAGGCTCAGTGACTTCGTATGAAGTCATGGAAAAGGGGAGAATGACCAACAAAAAAAAAGGGAGGGAGGAGAGATATGGTTTGGATTAAGACAAGAAGTCAAGGATTCTTAGAATTCAGAATTGGCATGGCTATCATAAGTGCTTTTTTCAAAAAGGTCTGAAGGCACCAGATATAGCAAAAGCACGAGCGTGCGCACACACACACACACACACACACACACACACACACACACACACACACGAAATTGATCACGACCAGAAGCAACTGACTACTATTGTGGGAATTATTTCTATCTTAGTTATCTTCATGGATCACACCATTAATTTGTTAGAGAAAAAGCCAAAATTGACATCAAAGTAGAAGAAAAGATGCTAATGAGAACAAACCCATTGCATCTGCCAGAGTGTTAAGGCACTGGTGGAAATGGGATGTCCTGAATTAATTCCCTACACTTCCACAACATGTGTCAGGGGAGTGTTGTTCAGTCATGTCCAACTAGCTGTGACCCCATTTGGGGTTTTCTTGGCAGAGATACTGGAGTGGTTTGCCATTTCCTTCTCCAGCTCATTTTTACAGATGAAGAAACAGGCAAACAGGAATAAGTAACTTAGCCAGGGTCACACAGCTAGTAAATGTCTGAGGCCGGATTTGAAATCAGGAAGATGAGTCTTCCTGACTCCAGGCTTGGCACTCTATCCACTCTATCATTTACCTGCCCTGGTAGTTTGAGTTAATTTTGCCCCCAGGTGAATTGACCTGGGAACAGCTGTAGGCTCTGGGCAAGAAGACTCTAAAACCATTTTTCAGGACTTCGGTGGAGAGTTCCTTAGATCCCAGGGAACTTTCTTGTTGATTGCTTTAAACCTTCCTGCCAGCAGCTTTGGTCTGTTTTTATTGTCCTTTATCTTCCTGTTTTTAACCACCTTGGGAACCACTTCTACCTGAGGGTATTAGAATATGTTTTTAGTAAAAACATTGTTGGTTTGAACCTCAAGTTCTGAGTAATCCATTGCACAATGTAAAGAACTGAGACCCTGAAAGTTCTTACCTGACCTATATATTCAAGGTAGTGTGTTTAAAAAATGGGAAATGGATAAAAGTAAAGACATTGATTCTTCATAATATTTTACAATTGCCCCAAGTTGACTGAAAAAATCCAGAGCCCACCCCAGCCAGTAAAAACAGCTTTGATCTCTTTACCAGGCAGAGAGGTATGGGAACCAAGGACAACATTGGTGTAAAGTACAGACTCATTTGAAAAAACATGACAAAAGAGAACAGTAGAAAATTATGAGTTGTATTGCCTCACAAAACAGCAAAAGGAAGTGGAGAAGAAAGTGACCTTGCCAAAAGTTTGATGTATTACTGAAATTAAAAATAGAATAGGATTCTCTACTTTTTTTTCAGTAAAGTTTGAAGAACCAATGTATTGTAAGGCTCTAGAGGAGGGAGTTTATGCTTTTTTTTTCTAAAGATCTCCATTTGGTATTTTCATAGGCAAATCTAGTTGTATCTATTTATTTAAGACTAGTTTTATCTATTTCATAGGTGTTGAGCAAAATCTCATTTGAAAACATTATGGCATATGATTATTAAAGATTTAAGCAATATCACCTTACCAAAAAAAATGGGCAGGAAGTCCAGAAGAAAATAAGCTTGTAGAGATTTTAGTGTGAAATCCAGCTGAATTAGATCATCCCAAAAGACTATTTATGAAACTGAAAAACTAACAATAGATGCAAAATGGAAGTTACTTACTATTGTTTGTTTAACAATCTAGTCTCATCATGTCCTACAACAGTGGAATAATCACCTTGAGATTCTAACCATCTCCATGCCAGATTGCTACATGAGCAAGCAGAAATGGAAGTTGAAATCTGAAAGAGCAATTGCACCTGACCAATTAGACACAAAAGAAACACGTGCCAGAAGTGACAGTTTTGGAAGCAATAAGGTATAGTTTTTCAAAATGTCTCAAAGAGCAGATAAAAGAATGTGAAAACAATTATATGGTGCTCTCATTATTTTTTTCCAAAAAGATTATTGAGAATTCATCAGTAGCTATTGAGACATATGTCTTCTTTCTCATCCTTACAAGAATGGTTTATTCATGTGTTTTAGGTATCCTTGATGAAAATCTGAGATGGGAATGATCAGTCTTTTGTAAACTAATTTCTGCAGGAGTCAATCTTCACAGTTCTACAACTGACTAAAAAGAATAGAAAATATAAGGCCTTTCTGTGCTTATTTTTTTTTAACTATAAAAAAGCATTTGACTTGGTAGTGAAAGCCAGACTTACATACTCTTCTCCAAAACGTTCTTTCCTAATATGTTAAGATTACCCAGTATTTCTTAAGAGTGACAATCACAGATAAATTTGTTTACTTTCCAAGTGTCAACATCAAGAGAAACAGACATAAAACAAGGAAATTTGCATTCAAAGGCATTCACCAGATTCATTATGGATGATGTCCTGTGCAAAATAAATGTTGAAAAGAGCTTCCTTATAAATGATGAGTCTTTCCCCATTCTTCCGTTTATGGAACACATTCTGCTAATTTCCAGAGTACTACAGGGCATCCTCAGCGGGATCCACAGGCTAACTCTTTTAACTCAAAGAATACATATACTAAAAATCAAGTGAATGAAGAACGTATATGGCCCAGATTATAATGTGCAGTTAGATGGTCAACCATGTGAGTCCATATGTACCTATGTCTTACATAGGCACCATAGAGACACAATGAACTGACCCTAGAATTGAATAAGGGGGAAAAAAGGTCAGGTGGACTTGCATCTGAAAAATTGCAGAGCACTTTTACCAATTCTAAACTGGTATTTGATATGCACAAATATTCTCTCAGTGATGTTATATTAATGTGAATCATGGTAATCTCCAAAGTATCAAAACTGTGGGTTACAGGAATGCTTCAGGGAGAAAGTACCCTATGAGTGAGGCCTTGAAGGAAGTGTAAGGATAGAAGTTGGTTTAGTAAATCAAACAAATCATGCCACCTCTCCTAGGGTAATTAACAAGATTCTATACCCCCATACTCAAGAACATCCTGAGAGAAAATGTAACAACTTTGCCAGTGAGAGTGAGGGGTAGGAACTACAGAAGATAGGTGTTCTGAACTGTGGCTGTAATTTTACAGGTGGGGAAACTGAGGCACGGATTTTTTTTTTTTTTTTAAGTGACTTGACCAAGATCACACAGGTCAATGTTGCAGAGCTGAGATCAGAGGTTCTGGGAAATATATATGCATGTGTATGTATGTATGTGTGTATGTATGTATTAATTTGTAGCCAGATCACTCTGGTTTGAATTCTGATTCTACATTTATTACTACATATATAACCTTGGCAAGTCACTTAACTTTTCTGGGGCTTAGATCTTTTGAGTCCAAATCCAGTGAAAATAGGGTGCTATAATGAAAAGAGAATGGATTGTAGATTCTGGATATATGGGTTAAATCCCAGTTCTGATGCTCACAAAATGTACAATCCTGGACAGATATTACATCATGCAGTTCACCTCCCAAGTCCTCAGTTTCTTCAAGTGTGAAATGGGGATAATAATACTTAGACTATCTACTTCTTTGGATTGCAGGATGGAAAATGTTTTGTAAAGTGAACAAGTCAATAAGCATTTTTAAGCACTTATCTTTTGCCTCAAATTGTGCTAAACTCTGAGAATAAAATACAATCAGAAGACCGTTCTGTCTTTCAGAGCTTATATTTTAACGGAGGGAGACAACATATTAACAGGATGCTGAAAAGCTAGGGGTGAGGGAGGGAAGATAATTGATGGAAAGAGCTTTATAGACAAAGTTCCTGGGAGTGTCGGGGGTGGAACTTGGAGAGGAATTAAGATGTGGCTGGCCTGAGCATCTCCCTTACAATGGAGGTTCTAGGAGGAACCAGCCAATTAGAGCCAAAGAGCTAAGGGGCAGAAGGTACTTCCTAGGTGTGAAGTTCAGCATGAAGTTACCCTCCAGGGTGAAGAGATTTCAGGACATTGTAGAGAGTCAAGAGATTCAGGAGTACAGCAATAAAGACATGGCTGGCCTGGGTTTATTCCTTAAAATAGAGGTTCTGGGAAGAACCAGTCAATCAGAGGGTGGGGCTTTGGGGGTAACTGTATTCTAGAAATGGGAATGATTATTATAATTTTTACTTTTGTCTCTGTAATTTTTATTTTGTTTCTGCCAATTTTTTTTTACCATCACAATAGATGCTTCACTTTTCTTCCAATAAGGGCAAAGTGTAATTAAATACTCTTTTATTCCCTTTCAGGAAAAAAAGAGACTATGATATAGTGGGAAGCGTACTGAACTGGAAGTTAGGAAATTTAGGGTCCACCAGGGGTGGGGAACCTGCAGCCTCGAAGCCACATGTTGCTTTCTAGGTCCTTGGGTGCAGCCTTTTGACTGAGGCCAAGTTTTACCGAACAGTCTTTTATTAAGGGAATTTGTCCTATGAAGTTTGGATTCAGTCAAAGGGCCACCCTTGAGGACCTAGAAGACCATATGTGGCCTCAAGGCAGCAGGTTCCCCGCCCCTGGTCTAGTCCCTATCCTTCCGATGACTCACTGTGTGACCTTGTTCAAGTTACTTCCTCTTTGGGCTCTCAGTTTCATGCCCTTGAAAATCAGAGGCTTAGATTACCTAATTTCTAAGGTCCCTTCTAGGTCTGACATTTTGAATCTCCAGATTTAATTAACCTTTTTGACTACTTCTATTAAGCCTTTATAAATTCTGAATTGCTGATGCTGATGGCAATCAACTTTTAAAAAGTTATTGGAGAAAAATTATTATTTCTTCCTCAAAACTGGGAAGGAGTTAGGGAGAAAATGTTTGGTGTTCCAGGGAGTGGGGTGGAAGGAATACATGAGTGTATAGTAAACTTCACATGTTATGACTGAAAACAAAATATTAAATGTTCACAAAAGAGCAGGACAATAAGCAAATTCATTAATTAAACTTTGGTGAATTCCTCCAGTCATAAGGCTGACTATTTGCTTAATTTAGACTATCTGCCTTAATCATCGGTTTTACCACATGAAAATATTTGAAGAGTCAACTTTCCCCTTATGAAATTAAGACTTCTGAAATCCAAACAGGCTTTTATTACGAAAGGTCTGAAATCAAAGCAAAACCTCTTAATTAAGCAATTAGCTTTAGGAATAGAAAAGCAAACAGGAAAAAAAGGAGTCATAAATTTGTTAATAGTCCTTCCCTGTTGTGGCTGGCAAAAAGCCTTTGATACACATTATTTATCTATTCATTGTTGACAGAAAAATACGAAATAAAATCCATCTGATTTAGGAAAATTAGCAAAAATGTTATCAAGGACATTTGAACAAATATACTTTTCAATATGATCATATTTATTACACAAAGGAGACTAGAATGATTTTTCAAAGTCCAAATTTCTCATTCTTTTTTATGGTTAATAATTTCAAAGCCTATTGCTTCAAAATTTTCTTCATCAGATTTCTGTACTGTCAGACTTCCTGAATGATTTGCTGAAGAATCCCCATAATAAATTACTGCTACCATATTCAGCTTCTTCAATCCCTTAATAATTCTTTGAGTAATACTTAAATTACTTTAAAAACTCTGTCTTTAGAATTAAATCTTGAGGTCAAAGTGAATATAGTTTTATAAATAAGCAAAGGCCAAAAACATTATTTAAGCATCTCAAAATGCGATGTGAAGGTGACAAAGAGTTTCATACAGCCATTAGCAAGAAGGAATGGATTTAAAATGTAGAAAAGAAATGGAAATGCTAAATGCTCTAATACTGCATCAAGCATATAATTTCGTTTTTTGTGTGTTGTTTTAGAGCGAACCAGTTGGAGTCTACAGAATAATACAGTGCAGATTTCTTTTTGTTGGGGCTATAATACTTTCCCCAGAATGATTATGCCTGCGGTTTGGAGAATGTCACAGCCAAACTGACATCTTCCCTTGGGACCCTCTAGAAAAATTCTCTCTCCCCTAGGGTGTCTGGCAAAGTGGAGCTCCTGCCTGATGAATAGTACTCCCTTACAGGAGCACGCCATTCTTTGTTTTGATGCTATAAAGAGGCAGCAAATTTGGGCTAAAGCCCCCTTTCCCAAGCTGTCAGCTGTAAATCCGTACAAAAATACAGTAGAGCTCTGTTATAATCAGAGATTCAAGGACCTGCCTGGAAAACCAAAGACTTACAAATACACACAAACACACACACAATTTCATGGAAAATATGCTCCCCCTTGACCCCCATCCTGCATATATTTTTTTGTTACTGGATTTTTCAGAAGGTAGAGGGAGAAGGGAGGAGTACTCCCATGCCTCCCCTTCTAGGCCTTCATATTTTTAAATGCTCCAAATACAATAATTTTAAGAGGGAATCAAGTTATGCATAATATATTTTATGTCTCTACATTTAACAAAATGACTTTATATCTGTAAGAGACTAAAACAATAAGTAGTATATCTATATCAATTCCCTTTCCCCCTCCATTTGCATTTATTTTCCCCTGCTTCCTCCACAAAACACTCTGCCTTCCATAGGTTCAGAACATCCACAAATTGTATATCTCTAATTATAACAGAGATTATTTTAAAGATTCAGATATCACAGATCTAATTATCTACTCCCAAAATATAAGTGTAAAATAACATTATATTGTCTGGCAAAATGAAGGCATTGGGCTGGCTCTAATGGATAGCATTGCATAGGGAAGAGAGCACTGGGTTTGGAGTCAGGGAGACCTGGGTTTGAATTCAGCTTTAGACACTCACTGGTTGTTTGACCCTGGGCAAATGACATAACCTTTCATTTTCTCATCTGTCCAATGGAACTAAAACTGACAGTACCTATTATATCAGACTCTAGCGTTGTAAGGATCAGATGTTGCATGCATCAGACAAGGTAATTATGAAAAGTGTTTTGCAAACCTTAAAGCATGATGTAAATGTGAACTACTACTAAGAGGATAATTAGTAGTAATAAATATAGTAATAATATGATAGTAGACAAATACTATTATTCCCCTAACACTAGCATGGGGAAGAGTTTCCATTGGAATTATGTTGAATGCTAAATTTTTAAAGCCATTTAAACATCTGGAATTGGCTACACCAGATGAGTTACTGATATTTATTAAGGATTCAATCAAGAAGTTTTTATTAAGTACCCATTATGTTCCAGGTGCCATGCTAGGCGTCAGGCACATAGAGACAAAATGGTCCATGTTTGCAAAGGGCTTACATTCTAATGGTGGAGATAACATGTACAGTTCTCTCTTTCCCAACACAGCAGGCTAAGGGTGAGGAATCCCCATGATCTGGAAAATCTGCATAAAAGGTTTTGGCCCTTCCTCAGTACCAGAGAAGAAGTCTGGGTTTTTTTCTTTTTCTTTTATGGGGTATTTACAGCACCTTTATAAAATTTGGGTTAATGTATACAATATTATGCATATATTTTATTCATTTCTGAGTTTCTAAACTTTTTCCTGTGTCTTCTTTTTTTAATTTTTAATTTTTATTTTTTGCTTTTTGGAGAGGGGAAGGTAGAGCAATTGGGGTTAAGTGACTTGCCCAAGGTCACACGGCTAGTTTGGTGTTAAGTGTCTAAGGCTGGATTTGAACTCTGGTCCTTCTGACTCCAGGGCCAGTGCTCTATTTACTCCACCACCTAGCCACCCCTTTCCTGTGTCTTCTGCTGGCCTTTGCATGTCATCTGCAGTTTCCACAAAACTCCCCCAATTTCCCATTGGAATTTTTCCTTCTCCTGACCTCTGCAGCCTTTAACAGTGTTGATCACTCTCTCCTTTTTGATATTCTCTTGACTCTGGGTTTTGAGGAAATCTCTTTTCTCTAGTATTCCTCCTACCTATTTGACCGCTTCTTCTCAGCCTCCTTTGTGGGATTCTCATCCAAATCCCACCCTCGAACAGTAAGAGTCCCTTTGACTCCGTCCTGGGTCCTCTTCTCTTCTCCCTCTATACTATTTCATTTGGTGATCTTATCTCTCAAGTCTACCTATCCTACCCTGACCTCTCTGCTGACCTCTAATCTACATCTCCAATTGCCTTTCAAACACCTCAAACTGAACTTCCAAGAGACATGTCCTTATGTCCAAAACGGAACTTTGTATCCATCCCCTGAGGATCCCTATCTCCTAACTTCCCCTTTACTATTGAGGGCAACTTTACCTTCTCATTACCCTCAGGCTCACCACTGAGGGGTCATCTTTGACTCCTCGATATTTTTCATCCCCCCAATCCAAGCAGTTTCCAAGACCTGTTGAATTCACCTTTGCAACATCTTTCAAATGCCCCCTCTTCTCTCTTCTGGTACTGCTACCACCTTGTTGCAGGCCCCCATCACCTCAGATTTAACTACTGCAACAGCCTGCTGGTGATTCTGCCTTTTTCAAGTCTTTTCTCACTCCAGTTCATCCTCCATTCAGCCACCAAACTTATTTTCCTAAAGCACTAGTCCAACCACATCACACACTCCCACCCTCAAGAAACTCTAGTGGCTCCCTCTCAACTCCAGGATAGAATACAAAATCCTGTGTTTGACATTCCAAGCTCATCTAACCCCCTCCTACCTTTCCAGTCATCTTACACGTACTTCCCATCATGTACTTGATCCAGTAACATGACCTTATTGCTGTTCAAGAATAAGACACTTCCTCTCTTGGTTCCAAGAAGCTGGCCCTCATGCTTGGAATGTTCTCCCTCCTCATTTTGGCTTACTGGCTTCCCTGACTTCCTTTAATTCCCACTCAAAATCCCATCTTCTACAAGAAGCCTCTCCCAATCCCTCTACATTCTAGTGCTTTCCTCCCTTTAGTTATTTCCTATTTATCCATAAATAACTAGTTTGCAAATATTTATTTGCTTGTTGGCTCCCCAATTAGAATATGATACCTGAGGACAGGGATGGTTTTTCACTTCTTTTACTATCCCCTTTGTTTAGCACCATGGCTCACCCATAGGAAACAGTAAATGTTTATTGACTGACTAACTGAACAGCAATAGGAAAGTCTGGGAAAGTGGAGTGTTGGAGAAAAGACAATTAAACCTGTTTTGGACATGCTAAATATGTGATGAATATGGGACATCAGTTTTGGATGTCCAAAAGGCAATGGACGATGCAGAACTACAGCTCAGGAAGGAGATTAAGGGTTGAATATGTAGATCTAGGAGTCTTCTCTATGGAAATAATAAATAATAATTAAGCCATGGAAGCTAATGAGATTACCAAACAAGATGGTATCTGGGAAAGGAGAATATCTAGGCCTTGGGGAGTATCCATGATTAATGAGCGTGATATGGATGAAGAATTAGGAAAGGATACTGAGGAATGGCCAGACAGATCGGAAAAAACCAGAAGAGAACAGTGGAAGGAAAACTTGAAGAAGAGAGTTTCCAGGGGGAAAAAGGTGAGCAAAAAGATGCAGAGACGTCAAGAAGGATGAAGGCTGCAAAATTGCTGCTAGATTTGGGATTTAAGGAGATCACCTGTAATTTTGCAAACAGTTGGTGAATCTATGAGGTTGGTAGCCAGATTGCAGAGGATTTAGAAGAAAATAAGAGGTGAGGAATGGAGTCGATGAGAGTAGAAAACTTCCTTTAGGAATCATGTCAAAAAGAGGAGGAGAGTTATGGGATGATATCTAGTGGCCATCAACTGAGTGTTTTTAAGTTTGGGAAGAGTTGAGTATATTTGTAGGCAATGGTGAAGAAATGTGTATAAGGAAAATTAAGAAGGAAGGTAAGTGTAGAGGAAATCTGTTGGAGAACATGGGAGGGGGTGAGATGAAGGATTTAAGGATAAAGAATTCTAAAGTCTCAGGCCTTCATTAACTATCATCAGAAGACTGGCATGATTTGGATGGCCTTGACTATGTCTCTTTACCTGAACTTAAGTCTCTTGTGTTAACCTTAAGCCAAACTAGCCTGATAACTCTTCTTTGATGGAGAGGGGGTATGGAACAGTAGAGAGTGATGAACTTTGAGTCAGGACTTTATGGGCAAATCCCACCTCCAGCACCTAATAGTTAAGTGACAAGATGAGCTACTTAACCACTCTAAGCCTCAGGTTTCTTATCAGTAAAATAGGAATCACACTAATTATCCTTATCTCATATGATTGTTCTAAGACTCTAGTGAAATAGTCCATGCAAAGCTCTTTGCAAATTTCAAAACACTATGTAAATGTCATTTACTAATATTTGACCTCCTCCTGTTTTTCATACCTCCTTGTCTCCATCTTCACCCTCTGCCTGTTGAAATTTCCCTCTTCCTTCAAGGCCAACTTTAGATGTTACTTTCTTAATGAACTGCTAAAAATAATATCTTTCTACTCAAATTTTTCTAGAGCATTTTGTACATTTCTCTTTTTTTTACCTTTTACATTTTCCCTTGTATCATACTAATTGTGTATGTAAATAACGGAGCTGGCACTTTAGCTCACATCTCTCTTGGTATCAGGTGCTGTACTCTGACACTGTGCTACATTGCCTGAAGGAATCTATGGTTTGGGGGAGGCTAGGTGTAGCACCAGCCCTGGAGTCAGGAGGACCTGAGTTCAAATCCAGCCTCAGACACTTAACACAAAAAAAACTAGCCGTGTGACCTCGGACAAGTCACTTAACACCAATTGCCCTACCTTCCCCCCTCCAAAAAAAAAAAAAAAAAGCAAAGAATCTATGGTTCCTAGAGTCTTTGGCTAATCATTCTCAGAAGCACACAGCATGGTGTAGCCAGTTGGATGCTGCTGGACTCAGAGCTGGGGAGGCCTGGATTCAAGTCCAGCCTCAGACATTTACCAGCTGTGTTGATTTTGGACAAAGTGCTTAGCTTCTTTCACTTTCTTTGTCTATAAACAGGGATAGTAGTAGCTATAGAACTTATGTCACAGGTTATCGTGAGGATCAAATAAGATACTGTAGGTAAAATGCTATTTAAATGTTAGTTGTTCTCAGGAATAAAACAATTCCATCATTAAACATGGTCCTATCACATTTAATTTCCTTTCTCCTTCCAGGAATGTATGGTATGTCTATTCTGGCTCAGGCCCTGAAGGGGCCTCATGCACACCTGCATTATCTTTTGTGGGTAAACTTGGTGGACTTTACACTAGCTTTGTTTTGAAGCTGGGATAGGGTTTCTGTGATACCATCCTTTGCCAAGATTTCTTCCTCATTCTGGGCATGACTTAGCTGCCTCTTGGAGATATAAAAACTAAAAAGAAAATGTCTGGAGGTTGCTATGATATAAAGGTGGGGGAAAATATTAGCTATAGAAATAAGGCAAAGAATCAGCAGAAAAGGCAATGACTGACCCCAACTTGCTCACCCTGACACAGAGTAGAATAAGCAAGGAAGATTTTCTCCTGTTTAGGATTCTTCATATATAGAGATCAGGGTGAAAAGAACAACAGAATTTCAGAGCTGGAAGGGACACTAGAGGTGGTCAGTAACATCTCCCACAGATGGTCATCCAGCCTCCACCTGTAGGCCTCCCAACATCTTGGGACAACCCATTTTATTTTTGGACAACTCTATAAGGAATTTCTTTATTTTAAGTGAAACCTTCCTCCTTGTGACCTCCACCTAGGATTCTAACTCAACCATCTATGGGAAGGCATCACTATACAAATCATTCTTTCAGTAGACAGCCCTTCATGAAGACAACAGTTGAATTGTTAAATTGTCTCTTATTTAAGCTATCAATATCCTCATTTCTCTCAACAGACCTTTGGTTTTGAACCATCTCACCATTCTGCTTATTGTACACCATATATCTCCACCTTATTAATGTCCTTCTCCAAATGTGATGCCCAGAAATGGACACAACACTCTTAAGAGTGGTCTGACCAAAACAGGGTGCACCAGGACTATCAACTCCCCCATTTCAGGTACTATGACTTTCTTCCTTTGCTCTAAGGGCTGATTAAGTGTTTTGGAGGCTACTCTGCTGACTCATAGTGAGCTGTATTACAGTTGGCTAAAAGCCCCAGATCTTTTTCAAAGGAATTGCAGTTTGGCCATACCTCCCTTTGTAAAATCTTTGTAAGACCAAGAGCAGGACTTTTCATTTATGCCTATTTAATTTCATCTCGATAGATTAAACCTATTATTCTAGCTTGTTAAGTTTTTTTGGATCCTTTCAAACCTATGGGAATATAACAGTGATTTCCTCAGTGGCTATATCTCTCCTGGAATCTCTAGGAAGTCTTAATCAATTGGTGATGTCATCTTTCAGTCATGTCATGTCCAACTGTTATGACCTCATTTGGGATTTTCTTGGCAAAGATACTTGAGTGATTTGCTATTTTCTTCTCCGGCTCATTTTACAGATGAGGAAATGAGGCAAACAGAGTTAAATGACTTGCCCAAGGTCCTACGGCTAGTAAGAATCTGAGCCTAGCTTTTTTTTTTTAAACAAATGCTTTATTAACTTCTGTTTTACGTCATTCATTTCCGCCAGATTTTAAGTTACAATCATTTTCCCCCCATTATTCCCCTACCCAACCTCCCTGAATAGCAGTCCCACAAGATATCGCTTCCTCCAATCTGCTCTCTCCCATACCTTCTCCCATACCCCCATCGACTTTTCCATTAGAGGAAGATGAATCTTTGTGTCCCAATGCCTGCACATCTTATCTCCCAATTATAGGCAAGAGTATTAATAATAGTATTTATATATATATTTGAAACATTTAATGTTACGACCTCGAATTTCAGATCCATTTCCTTCCTCCCTTGTCACCCATTCCTTCTTGGGATATAAGTAATTCAGTATATGTTGTACATGTCTAGCTATGCAAAACATTATCATAGTAGATATATTGTACAAGGCTGCTTATAATTCCCTCCCACTCATCCCACCCCCCACCTGGTCCATTCCCTACATGATCCTGTCCCTCTTCTATAGTGGGTACTTCCAACCTCCCCTCACCCCAAGGATGCCCTCCCTTCCATCATCCCTCCTCTCATCCCCCTTCCCCCTATCATGCTGCAGGTTGAGATATCCCATTTAGTATGTATGTCATTTTCTCCCTGAACCAAATTCAATGTGAATGTGGTTTTGCCTTTTTAGCCTTCCTTATTCTCCCCCTCCTTTGCAACCACTTCCCCTACATGAGATAGTTTACCCTACCATGTCTCTCCCCATCTCCTCTTGCCACTTTCCTCTCTCCCCTCATAATTTCATCCCTTGAGTATTCTCCCTTCCCAACAAATTCAACCTATGCCCTCTATCCATATATAACTGTAACCATATACACACACATTCACATATGTATTCATATGACCACACCCCTTCTTCCATTATTTTCATAGTGAGAAAGATATCATCAGTCACAGTTATTGCTTTTCCATATAGGAATGTAAATAGTTCAACTTTGATAAGTTCCTTTTGATTTCTTTTCCCTGATTACCTTCTCAGGCATCTCTTACTTCTTGTGTCTGGATGTCAAATTTTCTATTCAATTCTGGTTTTTTCCTCAAGAATGCTTGAAAGTCCTCTATTCCACTGAATGACCATATTTTCCCCTGAAACAAAATACACAGTTTTGCTGGGTAGGTGACCCTTGGGTTCATTCCCAGCTCTTTTGCCCTCTGGAATATCATATTCCATGCCCTTCGATCCCTCAGTGTAGAGGCTGCCAGGTCCTGGGCTATTCTGATTGTGTTTCCACAATATTGAAATTGTTTCTTCCTGGCTGCTTGTAGTATTTTCTCCTTGATCTGGGGATTCTGGAACCTGGCTATAATATTCCTGGGAGTTTTCTTTTTGGGATCTTTTTCAGGAGGTGATCTGTGGATTCTTTCACCTCTATTTTGCCCTCTGGATCTAAAACATCAGGGCAGTTTTCCTTGAGAATTTCTTGAAGGGTGATTT
Source organism: Gymnobelideus leadbeateri (assembly GCA_011680675.1). Taxonomy (NCBI): domain Eukaryota; kingdom Metazoa; phylum Chordata; class Mammalia; order Diprotodontia; family Petauridae; genus Gymnobelideus; species Gymnobelideus leadbeateri. Next base: position 11,010 of record WOXC01008776.1, on the reverse strand, counting down.
CTAGGTTCTTTCCTTGATCATGGCTTTCAGGTAGTCCAATAATTTTTAAATTGTCTCTCCTGGAACTATTCTCCAGGTCAGTGGTTTTTCCCATGAGATATTTCACATTGCCTTCTAATCTTTCGTTTGTTTGGATCTGCTTAACAGCATCTTGATTTCTCATAAAGTCACTAGCTTCCATTTGCTCCAGTCTAACTCTGAAGGAATGAATCTCCTCAGTGAACTTTTGAGATTCTTTTTCCATCTGGCAAATTCGACTTTTTAAGGCATTCTTCTCCTCATTGCCATTTTGGGCCTCCTTTGCCATTTGAGCTAGTCTATTTTTTAAGGTGTTGTTTTCCTCAGTCAGGCTGTTGACCCTCATTTCATACTTTTCCTGCATCCTTCTCATTTCTCTTTCCAATTTTTCCTCCACTTCTCTTATTTGATTTTTAAAGTCCTTCTTAAGGTCCTCTATGGCCTGCAACCCGCTCATGTTTTCCCCTGGGGCTTTTGGAGCAGGACTTCTGACCTCACAGTCCTTTTCCCGCTCTATGCCCCCAAAATAGGAGTCTAGGGTTGCATTTTTCTGTTTCCTTTGCCTTGGCATGTTGCCACTTAATTGCTTGACTTTTGGGCTTGTTGCCACACTATGGCTTTAAGGCCAGATAGAGGAATTTTCGTCCCGAACGTGTGGGGGGCAACTTCCGTTTCTGGCAAGCTGTAAACCCACCCACAACTTCCACCCTAGATCACAATCCAGATCCAGGGAGGTTAAAGCAAGAGCGATTACCCCCCAAGACTGATCGCTGGATCTCCCCACGATTTGTAGGCTGGGAGCCGGAGCTGCCTCTGAAAACTACAAAATGGCGTGTCTCCTCAGCGGCTTCTAGCCCCCAGGGGAGGGAGCTGACGCATTCCCCAAATACAGGTCCCAAAGTCCATAGGACACTAACCTCTTACTTTGTCCTAGGCATGTCTATGTTGATAATTCTGGAGTCGCCACAGCTCCTGGTGTTCTGGGGTTCCTCCAGCTGGCTGCTGGCCCTGCCGCCCTGGGGCTAAAACCTCGGCTCAGGCGGACCTGGGCTTGGCTCGGCTGGGCTCCTGCGCTCTGCACTCTGCGCGTTGCCGGCTCCCAGACCACTGCGCTGGTCCTTCCTGCAGGGCTGCTGGGCTGTCCTCAGTGGGAGGTTAGCTTCTCTGTGTCATTCTGTGGGTGCTGGGGCTCCAGAAGTTGTTCAGAGTCCTTTTTTACATAGTTTGTGGGGAATCTGGGGGCAGAGAGGCTTGGACGAGCTGTTTCTACTCCGCCATCTTGGCTCCGCCCCCCTGAGCCTAGCTTTGAGCTCAAGAAGATGAGTCTTCCTAGCTACAGGCCTGGAGCTCTATCTGCTGTGCCACATAGCTGCTCTAAGGTCTATCTTATGAGCCTAAAATATACCCCATCTAGCTCCCTAACCACTATCTTTTGAAGTCTTTCCCTTTTTGCAAGGTTCTACCTCCTCATTCATGAAGCCTTCTTTGATTGCCCAACTCCAGGTAAAGATAACCTTTTTCTCTTTGAATTTATCATAGGACTTTTCTTGGACCTTAGCATTGTACTTATTTTACTCTCCTTTGTATAACAAGTATTTGCATACATTTCTTTCTGGCTATTAGTTTGTAGAGATGTATGGAATGTTCAGGGAGCACCAACACCTCTGGTATGAGTGCTTGTCAAACCTTTCTCAGGCTGCTTATCCACCTTTGGTGTCCAATCTATTACCTAACTCTCACCTGTGGCTCCAAGAAACTAGCATGCACAGTAGCAACAACCCAGTAAAAATGTCTCAGCAGATGGACTAAGCCAGACTGAGGATAACTGACAGGCCTCAAACCCGTCAGGGAGTAAAGGGGATGTCTCTAAGCATGTTAAGATTTAGCAATGGACAAATGATCAATCTGTACCAACAGCCATAAAGGTATGTAGAGTAGGCACTATGGTGCACTTAGAGCTTGGTCAAAGACACTACGGTCATCCATTGCATCCCGGGCTATTGACAGTGACCCTAACTTTTGTCCTGCCACTGGACTTGGATGACTCTAGAAGAGAGAATGAGGTTGGCGACCTTGTGTAAAGCTGCCTCACTTAAATCCAATTCATATGCATGTCAAGACATCATCCTCTGATGTCATCCTCTTTGAAAACAACAAATATTGGTTTACAAGCTTTTTGACAGTAAGTTCTAGATATCTTTGTATGTCCTGTACCTAGAACCATACCTTGAACAAAGTTGGTATTTAACAAATGTTGATGAGAAATGAGGAATAAATGAGGTCTTGCATTCAACTTGGGCAAGACTAAGGCTAGATAACTCAAAGACAGAGTCTGGAGGGAATTTAGCCAGAGAAAGAATAGACTAAAGAAGTTAGATCTGGCTCTCCCTACATTGTCATGGAAGATCAGAGTTCTAAGCTTTCAAGACTTCTAAAATTTTTACTTTTTTATATGTCTTAAACTCTTATGTGTTTTCTCACCATTAGTAGCAATAAAATCCCTTAATAAAAATGTAAAGTTAGGTTGTGCATTGATTATAGAGAGCAAGGCAAAAAAAAAGGTAGAAATATACATTGCCTTCTGCAAGCTAGGTAGTTATCATCCTAGGCTAGAGAAGGCTTAGAAACAAGATAATTCCAGTAAAGGAAGCTATTGAGTTCAGCCCCATGTTTTCTGGTGGAAGAAAAGGTGAAACTCAGGATATAGCAGGACTGCAATGGCACACCATCGTTTGGTAGATATTTATTTCAATTTTGCTTACACATACTACTATCTTTAGGAGTCCAGAGATTTTAGGAGTTCTGAGTCCCAACGCCACTAATTAAACTTTTACTTCAATTTCCCTATCTACAAAATGAGAGCAATAATGCCTGCCTTATCTACCTCATGGGGTTGTTATAGAAACTCAACTATAATATGCCAGGGTTTCATGAACTCTGACACAAGAATTCCTGGAGAGAACAGTAAAAAGCTCAGAAGGTGTAGAGAAGGAAGTACTTTCCATTTACTATGCAAGTCATCATTGCCCCAAACATCTTCAGTGTTTTCTATGTCTGAGATCTGTTAGTTCACAGCTCAGCCTGAGGCACAGAGTTCCAGAGGAACTCATGTCACCCACATGAACATCTGGGACAGATGTCACTGGCATTCTCACATCCCAACAACTGCATTGTTCAACAACAAAGAGGTCTCACCGAACTCTTTGGCTTTCTATTTTATGTGCATAGTTCTAGTATTGAGGTAACATAGTTCTGCCTAGATTCCAGTTCAAAGACCTTGGCCATCCCTGATTTTATCTGCTGCTCAAGGGCAACCTTACAGAGGGAGAGTTAGTACCTATTAGAGTCATTAGAAACAATTTCTGCTTTTTTTTCCTCACAGATCAACTTCCTTGATTATGGAAACATAATAGCTATGAGAAGGCTTTATACTCTGCATAAAAACACTGTAAAATGCAGGTTGTTGACATTATTTTGAATTGTCAAGCATTACTTTAGCCAGGAGAATAGAAGACTCAGAGGGAAACAAGGTTGGTTGCCATATGCAAATATCACATAAGAATTAGGCAATTTCTCTATAGCTCCAGAGGGCATAGGACTAATGCATGAAAATTATAGGAATATAGATTTTGACTCAACATAAAGGGAAACTTGAAAATAGCTAGAGCATCTCAAGAAGGGGATAGAATACTCCATGAAGTAGCCAGTTGTCTGTCAGCAGAAGTGTTCAAGTCACATCTTAGGGATATTGCATAAGAGTTTCATTACATCAGGGGTGGGGAACTGGAGTCCTCAAGGCCACATATGGCCTCCTAGGTGCTTGTGATCAGTCTTTTGACTGAGCCCAAGTTTTACAGAACAAATCCTTTTATTAAGGGGATTTGTTCTGTGAAGTTTAGATTCAGTCAAAGGCCTGCACTTGAAGACCGAGGGCCATATGTGGCCTCAAGGCCATAGATTCCCCACCCCTAGACTACATGATAATTCAGGTCTTTTCTATTCCTAGGATTCCAGGATTCTTCTTTGAAAATACACTTCAAGCTGACTGAGGCTTTTGGTCTTTCTTTGGCTTTTTTTCTCAAATAGACACCTTAGTTTCTAATGCCAACAAGATCTATATCAACTGTTCATTGGTTATAAACTCAGAAAACACTGACCATCTGGTTGCATCAATGTAATATTTACAGCGTTCATGATCACGATAAAGACCATGACTATAAGTGTCGCATGACATTCCATCACAAAATATACTAAACTCTCCAGATAGAGGATAGAACTGAAGCATTTATTTACACACCAGAAAACTAAATCCCAAAACCAGTAAGCCGATTTCATCATAATACCAAAGATATTCAGAAGCCATAATCACGCTGAGAGTCACAGTATCCTTCAGCCTTCCCACAAATCAATACAAGATCAATATCAACTCACGAACATATCTGACTCCTTGCCTAAGGTCCTCCTCTCTCCCCCACCCTCTGGCTAGATCTGACTACAAGCTTCTTGTGGGCTCTGCTTCCCTTCAGCAAATTCCCTCCACCACAGGCTCCATGTGATTACATTCAGCCTATTAGGGGGCAGAGTTTACTTTCAAAGCAGGGGAGGTCTTCAAACTCCCCCCTAGGTCAATTAAGGGGCAGGGGAGATCTTCAAATTCCCATTCTCATTACACCAGTGTAGCACCTATTCGGCAGTTTTTTTAGGCAATTATTGCATATAGGATAATTCCATTCATTTGGAAGTTCTTTATTTTTAAATTCATATTTATATAGCATTTATGATGTGCCAGTCACTGTGCCAAGTACTTTGCAGTTAGGATCATTGGATCCTCACATCAACCGTGGGAGGTAGGTGCTATAATTATCCCCATATTATAGATGAGGAAACTGAGGCAAAGAGAGGTTAAGTGATTTTTGCAGGAACACACAGCTGAGTTGGAGGCTGAATTAAAATATGGGTCAGAATAAGTCTAATCCCTGTCCAAAGGAAAGCTATTGGACTAGATGACCTCTAAGTTCCCTCATAGTTCTAATTTACGATTCTATGACATACTTAATTATTATATTATATTATATTATATTGTATTGTATTGTATTATATTATATTATATTATTTTATATTATATTATAATAAATGATTGGTACCTCTTATGGTGTTGTAGCAGCAAGTACCCTATCATACCAATCTGTTTTTCTAAAGGAAAGCAACTCAGAAAGGGTTAACAATCTTACTTTAATCAAACATATATCATTTACCTAGTTCAGGGGAAAAAGTCAGCACTTTAAGCTTCAGAGAATACAAACAGAAGTTAAAGAGAAAATAACACAATTAAGCAGACAGGGTTTCTAGCTGTCTGACCATTACATCTATACCTAGTTAGTTACCAGAGAGAGAAGCACCAACATCTGGGTTTTCAAAACTGTGGAACTCAATGGCTTCCCAGAGTCTCATCTGACCAAATCACACAACTCTACCCAAAGTGAGCCCCAAAACAAAACCTCTCCTTAGGGGTATATATAGCCTTCCCCAGGGTCAGAGAACATCACAACCCTCATGACCCACTTGACTACAAAGTAACAAAAGTTGTGCCTTCCTGAAAAACAAACCTCCCACCACAGGATCCAGGTGACCACATGCATCATATTAGGGGGCAGAGTATGTTTTCAAATCAGGAAAGGTCCTCAAGTTCAATTTAGGTTTATTAAGGGGCAGGGAAGATCTTCATATTTCTATTACCATTACAGGTGTCTGAATTGTTATCACAGAAGTTTGAGTTCACACTTTCATAATGGCTACTATACTTGAAAGCATCTTCTTCTAAAGTGTCTACTAGCACAATCCAAAGAACTAAAAGTAAAAGTAAAGCACTGAATGGGGAGACAGAGAGACAGAAAGAGAGACAGACAGAGAGAGACAAAGAGAGAGAGAGACAGAGAGTCAGAAACAGAAAGAGACAGAAACAGAGAGAGGAAGAGAGATAGGATGGGATGGGAGAAGGGGATCTTATAAGAAAGGGAGAGAGATGGAGGGAGGAAGAAAAAGAGATGGAAAAAGAGAGGAGGGAGGGAAGAAAAGAGAAAGAATGGAAAGGGAGAGAGAGGCAGGGAGGGAGAGAGGACGGAGGGAGGGAGGAAGGGAGGGAGGGGGGAGAGAGAGAGAGAGAGAGAGAGACAGAGAGAGAGAGAGAGAGAGAGAGAGAGAGAGAGAGAGACAGAGGGTGCCAGCTGCAATCATACTATACTGAACAGAAAATCCCAGTGCTGATGGTTATAAATAATGCTTAATGAGGTTTAAAGTGCTGTAAATTAACACCCAAGAGGGGCTAAAAGCTTCCTTCTTCATAGGACTTCAGCTGAACACCCTAGATTTGAACAAGCTTGATCATGTCCCTATCCTTGGAATTTATCTCCACTCCCTAAGAACTAGAATGAAGAAGATGGATCTTCCTTCCAACTTCTCTCTGAGCTAAGTAGCTCTGTGGGGAGAGGTACCATAGTGATTTGGTGAACTGCAATGAAAGAGAAAAAGAGATAAATGATTCCGTATAATTCCTTTGATAGCTGGATAAATATTGACTAAGAGTATCTATTAAGCAAAGGTGTTCAGCTCTGTCTGGGAGATTTACCCCCTCCCCCGTCTCAGTCACTTTACCTGAGTGAATTGGGCTCTGTTGTTTCTCTCAGTAGGAGCTGCCAACCTAATGACGCAGCGCAGTACTTTTCAGCAGGAGGCCCTGCCTCATGTGGCACACCTGACCCGAGACAATTCAGGTCTCATTTAAACTAAAACCAATATTTTCTAACTTGGTTTTTTTTTTAAGTTAAACAGATTTGTAAAAGAAAAAATAATAATAATTTGACAGTATCATTACATGTGTCAAGCCCAAATTTAACATATCAGATAAAATAGACTTTCAGCTTTTCTTTAAGGCCTTTCAATGATGAAAACAGAAGCTTCTGAGTCCTGATTGTCCTGACTTAGTGACCCAAATGATAGCTCGCTGTTTGTTTTTCAACTGTGCTGGTTTGTGTTTCAGACATTAAAGATGCCTTTGTGGCAAGAGGCTCAATGCTTTAAATGAAAATGAAAAAGAAAGACATGGAGTTTGGAAAATGAATTCCACAAGGATATTGGAGCCAGAATAACATCCCCATGTTCTTCAATGGCTTCTCATATGACATCAGGAAGCACCAAACCAAGGTCATGTGCCAAAGTTCTTTTTGGGGAGATAATCACAAAATTGATCAAACATCATGTGTCTTTCACAGGATAAAGCAGTGTTGGGCAATAGGAAGAGTTCTGGATTTGGAATAGAGGACCTGGGTTTGGTTCTGGTTCTTTCATTTGATACCTATGTGACCTTAAGAAAATTACTTAACCTTTCTGGTCCTCATATTTCTCATCTGTAAAATGAGGCCTTGAACTAGATAATCTCTAAGTCCCCTCAGGGTTCTGAATGTATAATGATCTTCTTATGATCTTCTTAATTATAATGAATGATTGGCATCTTCTATAATGCCAATTAGGTGGGCAGCTAGATATCTCAGTGGATAGAATGCTGAGCCTGGAGTCAGGAAGATTCCTCTTCCTGAGTCCAAATCTGGCCTCAGACACTTACTAGCTGTGTGACCCTGGGCAAGGCACTTAACCTTGTTTGCCTCAGTTTCTGCCTCTGCTAAAAAGAGAGAGAGAGCTTTGAGAAGGAAATGGCAAACTACTCCAGTAATCTTTCCCAAGAAAACATGAAATAGGGTCATGAAAAGTTGTACACGACTGAAAAATGACTGAATAAAATCATGTCTAAATTATTATCATTAGGGAAATTTTGAATTAAGTGCTTTTAAAATATAACCAGGATAGTAGAGAATCATAGATTCAGGGTTGGAAAGGAACACAAAGGTCATCCCTGGTCTATTTGTATTTGAGCAGGAATTCTCTACTAACCATATACAAGTGATTATCTAGTCTCTATATGAACACTTCCACTGACTGGGAATTCATCAGCTCCTAAGGCAATCCATCGCATCTTAGACAGTTCTAATCATTTGGTAGTTCTTCTTAATATTGCATTAAAATATGCCTACTTTTAACTTCCTCTAATTCATTATAGTTCTATCTGGGGTCAAGTAGAATAAGTTTAAAACTTGTTCCCCACAACAGCCCTTTTAATATGTGAGGACCCTTCTCTCTCCATCTACCCTGAGTCACCTCTCATAAGTTAAGTTCTTTCAGCAATATATGTGTGTAAACATACAGACATATATTTGTTGTTCAGTCATTTTCAGTCATGTCCAACTCTTCTGTGATCCCATTTGGGATTTTCTTGGTAGAGATACTGGATTGGTATGCTAATTCCTTCTCAAAGCTCTCTCTCTCTCTCTCTCTCTCTCTCTCTCTCTCTCTCTCTCTCTCTCTCTTTCTGTTCCTCTCCCTCTCCTCTCCCCCCATGAGGAAACAGAGGCACACAGGGTTAAGTGACTTGCCCAGGGTCACACAGCTAGTAAGTGTCAGAGACCAGATTTGAACACAGCGAGCACACTATCTATAATGAGACTGGGTCTTCCTATCACACCCAGACTGAAAGTACAGTAGCCATGTAGGGGCTCATATCATTTCTGATTGGCATGGGAGCTTTGACCTGCTTGGTTTCCAACCTGGGCTAGTGAGCCCTTCCTTAAGCAGTCTGGTAATGTCCTCTTCCCTGGTGTCTCACAATCAGCCTAGCCCACTGTAGCTCAGTACGCAAGTAATCTACCAGGTCAAGGTTCCTAGGTAGCAGGGATAGGCATGTGCTTCCAAGCTGGCTTCAACTGATCTTTGTATGGCTCATTTTAGTTATCTAATTTAGTCATTATCTTAGGACCCCTTTCTTTATCTCTTCCTCATCATGTCCCTCCCAAAATGTTTTCAGAATTTAATACCATATTCCGGGTATGGTTTGACTAAGACAAAGTACAGCGGGGCCATCACTTTCCTTTTCATAAAACTATATATAACCTTCCAGATGTCACCGGTCCTCTTTAAGAATGAAGGAGGAGCAAGAACAACAGCATTTCTAATAATGCAGTTTAAGTTTGATTGGCTTCTGAGGATCCTTTTTCATAATGTTAATTGATATTGAATTTTTGGTCAATTAAAATTCCCATTTGGGTATAAATACATATATCCAAAATGTTATGTGGTATGTTCAGTTTTACAAAATGCTATAGATACATGACATCCTTTAGTCTTACAGCCCTGGGAGCAGGTGTGTTCAGAGAGCTGATTATTAAAGTATGACTTTTTACATCTCAGACATTGACAAATGCCACAAATCAGAGCTTGGCGTATTGTTCTATTGATCATCTAGACATAAGAACATGGGGATGAAAATATTAATAATGCCAATTAAAGTTAAAAGTGTTTATATCTCTCCTCCACTCCCAGCCCCCAGCCACTTGTTAAATATTTATTAGCACACTGCTGTCTGTGAGTATCATAACTCTACTCTCAGTATATTTAACCTCTTTATAGATAAGAAAGTTGACACTTCGGAGGTAAAGGGATTTGACATTGTCACATGGCTCAGAAGTGTCAGAGGAGGGATTCAAACCCAGATCTCGCCTTACTCTGTTCACTAGAAAATACCATGTGATATTAGATAGTCCAATATTAGACCTTTAGAACTGCTATCTTGATCTGTGGTTCCTAGAAGGATATGAAGGAGGTTTAAATTGGACCTCACATGGCACTTTGTTTAGCCTCCCTAATGGGAATGTCCTATAATATTTTGTATTATAGTCATCTGTGTTTATGTATTCTTCACTTTTAAATTTTAAGTTTTATGAGGTCAAGTATCCTGGCTCACTTAAACTGTATTTCTAGTGCCTGGAAGAATGCTCTACATTATAATACAGTAGGAACTTACTAAGTGCTTATCAATTGAGCTAAATCAAAATCATTTCAGTTTCAAACTTAGAGGCTGAAGACATACAGAAGGTACAAAAGGGAGGTCTTATATGTTGACTTGAAATTTTACAGGAGTTTTAAAGAAAATGACCACACACACACACACACACACACACACACACACACACACACTCTCACTCAGCAGGCAGCTCCCCTTTAACTGTTCTTGCCTGTCCACCTGTAGGAATATGAGATAATAGCCTCAAGCTTTAATATCATATTGGGGGAAGGACAATAGAAAAGGATTCTGTCTGTCCCCTTGGAACAGAGTGGGGCATCAGGAAACACCCACCTGCTTTCCATAAATCATTAGTCCTGGTAAGTGAGTATCAGCAAGGCTGGGTTATATGATACAGTCATTATGTACACTGTATACTCATTAACATGGGGGCTTTGGGATCAGCAGATGGACTATACACCACTGTGTCCATTTACAACTCTTCCTAAATGATTCATAATAAATCACAGTATTTATTATTCACGTAGGCTGGCTGCAAGAACACTAAACAGGGAATTAGGGGGACCTGACTCCAAGAAGGAAGGTGGTAGGAAGGAGGTGATGATTTGATGAGATAATGTCTAGAAAGTGCTTTGATTCTCTCTTCTCCCTCCTGCCAAAGATACCCTGCTAAGTACCTCAGAGGGATTATGTGAGAACTTGGGATAATGTCTTTAAGTTGTGCCATGTTATGAGATAAAGTAGAACTATTAGAAAAAAAGGAAAATGCTCAGAATTTTAGAACTTAAAAGGAAGGTCTCGTCCAGCTCTCATTTTACAAAGGAAGAAAGAGGAGCTAAGTGGCTAAGACATCTGTCCAAGCTCACAAAGATACATAGTAAGAGTTGGGTCTAGAACCCAAATCCTTTGGCTTGCAAGCCAATGTTCTCTCTCTCTCTCTCTCTCTCTCTCTCTCTCTCTCTCTCTCTCTCTCTCTCTCTCTCTTTCTCTCTCTGTCTCTCTCTCTCTCTCTCTCTCTCTCTCTGTCTCTCTCCCTCATCTCTCCTCTCCCTCTGTCTGTCTCTGTCTCTGTCTGTCTGTCTGTC